>OZ014478.1:32232496-32448207 GCA_963965965.1 Trididemnum nubilum
TTTTAAATTTACAACTGCAGCCGAGGTGTGAAGTTGCTGTGACTTTTTGATGACGTGAACAGTAGCGTACGCAGGATTTTGAAAAGGGGGGGGGCAGGAACTTCAGACAATTTGAGAAGAAGAAAGATCAGAATCAGAAATCAGTCCGATTTCTCGCCCAAAATTAGGTGAAGAGCAAAAAAAAAAGGTGTTCACTCAAATTTGGTCCGATTTTTTGCCCAAAATTAGGGAAAGAGCAAAAAAAAAAGGTTTTCACTCAAATTTGGTCCGATTTTTTGCCCAAAATTAAGTGAAGAGCAAAAAAAGGTCTTCACTCAAATTTGGTCTGGTTTTTTATCCAAACTCGGGTGCAGGCTTAAAACAAACGTACAAAACATATCTTTTTTGTAATCAAAGCTTCTGCCCAACTTGCAAGGGGGAGCATGCCGCAATTTTGCATGCTATTCTATGCCAAATATACTATTCTGGCAACCCAAAGGGGGGCACAAAGCCCCCCCTAAATACGCCCCTGGACGTGAAATCAACAAAGTCAAAAACAAGGGAACTTTGTGGCGGATTAACCATTTACAAATGACTGACAATAGTTTGAAGTTCATTAAATAGTTAACACGCGGCTGTTTTTGATTAGGTTGAATCACTCATATTTGACTCTGTGACAAAACAATAATTGTATAATCTGATGTAATCCACAAAATAACGTGTTGCGCAAGTGCAATTCTGAATCGAAATAATTTGATCTTCATAGCATAATTTTGCAAAAAAATTGAAAAAAATTAATAAATTGCAGAAAAGTTTTGCTAAAAGAAAAAAATCTGCCGGTTTTATACTCCGAGTTGGTGGCTGCGCACAAAAATATTTGAGCAGTGAAGTGGTGAAAAGTTTATAAAACTGATCAAGCAACAAAAATGCTTCCTATATTCGGATGAGATTCAAAATGTCCCAACTATTAGTCGAAAAAATTTTAGTTGAGCAAAAATTTACGGTAGAGAAAGTGTTTCTTGGCTCTGTTCTTGCTGTCAACTTCTGCAAAATAAAAAAAAATTATAATTTTTTTGGAGAGTGCTTTGCAATTACTTCAATGAGAATAAGCAGGACAGTAAACTACGCAAACATCTCAGCGGTCTAATCGATGCGATTTCAAGTACTTGACTTTTCTATTTGCGGAATAACCTTTCGGATTAAAGGTCAGTTTATTGCTAAGAGAGGTCCAGCCTTTCTTCTCAACTCTCATGTGGGATTCAGTACGAACAATGATGATCCCAATGTATGTACTACAACTGATTAATTGGCCTGCATTGCCCTTGCCCAATCAATGCTGCTAGAAGAAAACCATAATTAAACGTGCTTTTAACGCAAATCGATACCAATTTGTAGGCTTCCTCCAGGTTGTTTCTAAGATTATATAACTGTTATCGAAAGAGTTTAACCAAGCTTTTTGGCTTTGGTGGACTTTGGATAAATCAATGAATTTTTAGACAATGCTTTGCTTGAAGAAAAGCTAAGGTTTAACAATTTCTAAATTTAAAATGCAGTACTTATATACTAAACTTTCTAATACCTCTTTGCAAAAATGGATGTTATGAACATACACAGTAGCCCTAGCAGCTAGCGTATTCAAACTAGCTTAATTATCCAAGTTCTTGAAAGCTAGTCTATACCAAGACAATTACCGTTGGAAGGATATTAAATGGTGAAAAAGAGAGCCGCGAAAGGATTGACATTTATTAGACTTACTCCTCTGTTATCCTAATGCCGTCTTTCTGCATACAGAGCACTGTTAATTTCCAGTAATTGAAAAATTAAATTATGTTTCCTTTTACGTTTCTCTGCATTTCAAATGAGAAGCTGATGTGCATTTAATGTTTGACTATCCATCATGTGACATCATACTTCTACCTTTTGCTCTGTGATTACGCTGCAGCACCCTTGGTTGCTGTGATGATGAAAGAGAAATCCCGGCATCTTGATAGTTTATACCCAATATGAATTGACTTGCTTGATTTTATGAATGAAAAGAAGTAGAGCAGTAACTGGTGTTAAAATTTGTTAATTGATATGATCACAAATTTTGCTACACGTATAGGAGGATCTCGTGGTCTTTATGGCTTGGGATTAGCGATGGAAGAACGTTTTTGAGCTATTCAAATTAAATCAAATCTTTCATTATACTCGCTGTAATACGCCGAAGCGTGTAACGAGTTGAAGGGGTCCGTCTCCACGTCATTGCGTCCGGGCAATACAGCTCCTTTGGAAGAAATGTCGCAGCGGTGGCGAGCCGTTGGAACGCTGTGTCTGATTTGACCGGGCCGAGATTAGAACCTCGGACCTCCGCTCCAGAGACGAACGCGTTACCACTCGACCAACTGGCCGGTTTTCTAAATTGAAAATTACATGCAAAATATTTGCGAGGGCAAACCAATCGGGCTTCAAATAGCTTAGAAATTGGGAGGATTTGCAGCATGTTTCCTGAAGTTTGGTGCTTTCTTGCCTTCATGCAAATTTGGATTTCATTACTAAATTGCAGTTTCATAATGCAAAAGTTAAAGTAAATTCAAATCGTCGTTATGGTTGCTGAACTACTATACGTTGAGGGCCGTAGCGATTTGCGGTGTCTGTTTTAAATTGCAATTTGAAATACAGTAAACGTTTAAAAAGCCTTAAAAAAGCAATATGTTTAGCCTATACGTCTTTTTGTGTATGTGAAACATTACGTTTCGCTGAAATTTCACAGCAAAAAATGAGCAGATGTGCTTTGCTTTAGTGATTTCATCTCGCTATTTCAACTTGTCATTATTCATGTAATTAGCATGCTGAGAAGCCCAGTGATGGCCATTCATCATTTTCTTGACATTATTCCGAAAACAGCGAAAATACTGTAGAGTATTGAAACTGCAAGAGTAACAAACCGCAAATCTGAGATTCTGAAACATAGTTTTTTCTTTAATTCTACGCTTCCTTTCATGCCCACTGTTTAGCATCTGCAGATGACGCATCGGCGAAATCTCGCGTTCGATCTCGATGAGGTTATGATTTCCCAAGCTTTGTGTTAAAAAACTGTTTGAGTAAATCTTAGGTTTTTATTGTCCATTCTGCACTTTCAAAAAGAAAATTCTTTCATGAATAGGCCAATTGGTCGAGCGGTAACGCGCTCGTGTCTGGAGCGGGAGGTATAAGGTTCAAATCTCGGACCAGTCAAATCAAAACAGTCCTGCAAACTCGTTACACGCTTTAGCGTAGTTCAGCGAGTACAATGAAAGATTTGATTTGATTGAATATGAATTTTTTATTCTTTAATTTTAGGCCTAAACTGCAATGTTTCGAAATTAATGCATTGATAGTTTGCTGAACTGCTTTTTGTAACTTTTTGAAAAATTTCTCAATAAGGCTTGGAGATTTCGAAATAAAACAATAATAAATAAAGGTTCTTTTGTGGAAGTTATAACTAACTTACTGTAGTTACTTATGAAAAATTTGATATCGATCCTGTCTAGAAAATTAAACTCCCAACCCTGTGACTTGGAGCACGATTCCTCTCCGGTGTTCGTTTCCAAGATCGCTGCTTCGCATTTCGCAAATCAAACGCATCTTCCTCGTGACCCAGACGCCACATCACAACCATGGGTAATCAGGGTTCATGAATATTGTATGAAGTGAACAGTAAAGCTCCGTCTGCACTTCTCCAATTGGGAGTTATTTGGCAATTACTGCGCGATATAAGCAGAGCAATTACCAAAATCTGCTCCGTTGCGCTCATGCAGTATGTTCGGTTGTTACTTCGACATGTATAGCTACACTTCAGTCCAGCTACAAAGAAAAGCATGAATCGACTGCAAAGAAAATCTGTTTTTAATGGAATATTCGCGTGGTTTTTGCGAATCAAAGGCACATAATCAAAGATAAACGACGCATCAATTTCGATGCCGTAAACAGATAACGCAAAACAATATTTTTGGTTTCTAAATGTGATTCTCTAGCGGTGATTCACCAGCATTATTTGGTTAAAAACCACATCAAAAAGTTTTGAAAACAAACTGTTAAACTTCAAGTAAACGGCTATAAAATCCATAGCGTAACACTTGAAATCCTTTTGGCACATGGGCTAAATTTGATCCGACTCCAGAATTATGACTCCAAACTTAAATACAAACTAGAATATGGTATCGCAAGCGATGTCCGGGGGCTTCGCAAAATATTTAACTTTACTGAACAAAAAAACTTCACAATTGCGGTAAGCGTGTTTATGGTTGTTGATAGTCATATCTGAAATACATTGCTTTCGAATTTCATAATGTTCCATTAACTTAGTCAAGTTTGTGTTTAACGGCTTTCAAAATTTAAATGTCTAGAAAAGGCAACTATAAATATCTATCAGATCTCGTTTCAACTTTTAAGGAGTTAGTTGAATTTTTGATTAGCAGCGCAATTGTTAAAATTGCGGTTACAAACAAAACCCTCGTTAAAACAAATATTTCGACAATAACTTTTTGCTCCGATTGAAACACAGAAACAAAAACTTTTGATCTGAAATTGCCAATATGATTGAATTTTGCAACTTACATTATCTTGACCAGAAATTTGACACACTATCCTAAATATCAAATCTACACCCTAACTAGCCCACTGCAATATTTGTTGAGAAGAATTTTATACCAGCACATGTATAAACAGTTCGACAAATTTTTCTCAAAATCTTAGAACTAAATAAAACAATGCCTGCCTTAGCAATTAGCATGGAAAGAGATACGTACACAAACAAAATTTAGAAACAAAAAACCAAATTCTTATAAATTTATAAGTGATATTACAGAGTCTAACTTTACGATGACTTCTTTTGAAAACTAATACTCGTAATAATTTATTCAAATCTATGCTTTCCAGAACACTAGGTGTTATGTTTAAAGTCAAACAACTATTTACCAAAAATCATCTACGTATTTTGCTCATTGGGCTCTTTTTAGTTCATTTTAACAGCTTGGAGGTCATTCGCTCTCAAAGTTTAAAGGTCTCAAAAAGTTATCAAAATAATCAAGTAACGTCAATCAAAAAGCAATGAGGAGTTTTAACAGTTTTTCTCTTTATTGGAACGACCGACCCTTGCGTCGCGTGTTCCTTTGTTTTTACTCAGCCATTTTCCAACTAACGAGTGCGAAATTTTAAACTTTTGCTTATAACTCGAGAACAGTTGGGTCTAGCAACATGAAATTTGGACAGCAGTTTGAGATTAATGAGTTATACGTTTGTACCAAATTTCGAGGCAATAGGTCACGTGACTTTAGTTTTAGAACCCGAAAACCGCCCCGCAAGTTTGGTGTAAAAAGCCGTCTTAGTCAAAAACGGCTTAAGTACGGCAAAAAATATTTCATATGGTGGTATGTCTTAAGATACCCTTTCATCCCAACCAATCCACTTTTGGTCGCGATGAGGTTCATTCCTTTTTTTCCTGTTATTTTCTTTCTTTTCTTCCTAATTTTTATATGCTCTTCTTCTCCTAAACCACAAAACATGGAAATTTAATTTTTATGTAATGTTGTTGAGCTGCAAACGCAATTTTTTTCTCCCAAAATTTTTTGGAGCAACTCCACCAGGAAACCCCCAAATGGACCCCCCAAAAATCAATTTTTTGAACGGCTCAAGCTAGAGTGCTACTTTTTTTTGATATCAGTAGATATTTAACAGACAAATATTTTGACATAAATTGCCACCCCCCCGGGGACCCCCCAAATGGACCCCCAAAAATCAATTTTTTGAACGGCCCAAGCTAGGGTGCTAGTGTTTTATGATATCAGGAGATATTTAACTGACAAATATTTTGACTCTACTTTTCTGGAGGTTCCATAATCAGATATTTTTGACTAATTGCTGATTTGACGATAGACAAAAAAGTACTTTTGAGCGTCTCAACATTAGCTATGCGTCGGTCGTTCACTGGGTTTGCTGGCAAACTCCCATCTAGTTATGATATAACATAGAGCGATCTTTAAAATTCCAGCGACTTCATTACATAAGTGGGCACAAGTCCGTTAATCGTTAATCCGTTAATAACAAAGCTAACTTTTTCATTAACTTGTTAATCCGTTAAAAAGTTTTTTCATGTTAATGGACTAAATTTACTTCCGTTAAGTTCTGTTAACGGACTAAATTAACTTTCGTAAGTTCTGTTAACTTCCGTCAAGATTTTTATCGTTAATTTTTTGCACCATTCATTTATTATTCTGGTACAAACCAGTTTGCACTGGTAACACTTGTTGTGCATTGGCACGAGTTTTATAAAAGAAACAAAGAAAAGAGCTCTTTTTTGTGGAAATAATACAGTGGCGTATATCCGTAAAAATTATTGGGGGGGATGAAACAGAGCCATCAAAAGTTGCACATATTGCGACGGAATTTCTCGGAAACCTCGGAAATACATTCGTAATTTCAGCCCAAAAACAGGTGGTCTCCAAAAAAAAAAAAAAAAAAGGTCTTCATCGAAATTTAGTCACATTCTTCGGCCAAAATCGGAAATTCTGACGTTCTTTCTGCCAAAAATTAGATGGTCTCCAAAAAAAAAAAAAAAAAGAAGGTCTTCATCGATATTGATTCTGATTTTTCGGTCATAATTTGACGCTGAGACAATTTTACGATTTTTGCAGGGTACGAAAAACAATTTTGCAGGGTACGATAAATTATTGGGGGGGATGATCGATAAATTATTGGGGGGGATGATCGATAAATTATTGGGGGGATGATTGGGGGGATGCATCCCCCCCTCAAAAATTATGGGGGGGATGCATCCCCCCATCCCCCCCGGGATTTACGCCCCTGAAATAATAAGCCGCAGCCTATAGGTCTATTAATTATCGCTGTTCGCAATTTCCTAAGACTTTCCGATTGCAGCTTCGTTAGTGCATTCGAACCAATTTTTATCTTGAAATTAGATTAGGCTGTAAACTGTAACTTCCAAAACATAAAACGACCACCATAGCAATAAATATTTTCTAACAATCAGCTCAACAACATCAATATGTGTTCTAGAAGCGAGTGAATAAAAAGAAATCTAAATTACACGCAAAATTTTAACGAATTAACGGACTTTATTAACTTCCGTTAATTAAAGCTAAAAATAACGGATTAACGTTAACGGAGGTACGAAGTTTGTTAACGGACTAGTGGTTGACGAAGCTAACGTTTTGCGTTAACTTGCCCACCTATGCTTTATTATATCAGCCAAACATAACACTATCCACGGCCAAAAATAAGCACGCATTTTACAATACTATTCTTATTCTGAGAACGCTATTAAGCAATACGACCCAACGGCCAACATATTAGATATTGTACAGTATATTGTATTGCATCCACTATTCAGCACAAAAGCTTCTTTGAAGAGCAAGTAAAAGATTTTTTCAACGACATCAGTGACAGTTTAGTGAAAATATTCGGCCATACAGTTTAAATCTAACAAGGCCATTAAGCTCTAGTACTTCAATGTGTTAAATGTTACAGTAATCCCATAGATTTGGCTCTTCTTCTTTTCTGCTATACCAATTCATTGCGAGAATTTAACGTACAGTGTGAAGGTCCACTTAAGGGCTAATTGTCCAACATGGCATTGCCAAGTTTGGCATGTTTTATCTTTTTTGTACATTAGCCTACGGGTACTCTTTGATCATGTCTAGCTGGAGTACTTTGTAATAAAGATTTAAAAAATTTAAGGAGCCCATTTGGCATGATCTCCTCAATGTGACTAATTAAATTTGTTATGTTTAATGTTTGATTCATAGTAACTTATCCAATAAATTTAGTTTCTTTAGCTTTTGTAGTAAATGGGGAGAGGTGGCAACACTATTGGAGCACCCCTATAGTATGAGATCCTCATTTTTTTTCAGATTATATTTCTACCGATTTTGGAAATTTTATTTGTCTAACTTGAGTGGTTAAAACTTTTGAAGGACCCATTAGAGGAAGACTCTCCGATTGTGGCTCTTCAAATTAGTGATATTCTATTTATCTATTCTGATTTTATCTTTCTTTTATATTGACCTATTCTGAAAGTTTCATATGTCTAGCTTGAATGGTTGAAAAGTTTGAATTCTGAAGGACCCCGTTTTGGTGCCACAAACTTTTTGTCAAATTTTATTTTTCCTTCATATTTGCTTGTGTATCCTGAAATTGTGATGTGTCTAGCTTATGCAAGTAATAAATGTGAATTTTGGCGTTCTCATTTGAGGGGACCCCAACTGGGGTACTCCCAAATTCTGTCAAATTTCATCTTTTCATATTTGCCTATTCTGAAAATTTCATCAGTCCAGGATAAATGGTTCAGTTTTGAATTTTGGCGTCCTTGTTTGAGGGGGATTCCTTCATTTTGGTACCCCCAAATTTTGTCAAAATTTATCTTTTCATTGTTTTTGCTTATCCTGAAAATTTCATCAATCCAGCGTAAGTGGTTAAATTCTGAGTCTTGGCGTTTTGTTTGAAGAGGATTCCTTCATTTTGGTATCTCCAAATTTCGTCAATTTTTACCTTTTTTTCGTATTTGCATATCCTGAAAATTTCATGCGTCTAGCATGAGTGGTTAAAAAGTTGGACTTTTGGGACCCTGTTTGAGAGGTAACCTCAATTTCGATATATCCAAATTTTGTCAAATTTTATCTTTGCTTTATATTTACTTACCTTAAAAATTTCATGTATTTAGCTTAAAAGAGTGCAAAGTTTGAATTTTGGAGGTCCTGTTTGGGGGAAAACCCTTCATTGTGGCTCCCCCAATTTTTGTTAGGTTTAGTTTATTTTTAATATCTACCCATTCCGAAAATTTGATTCGTCTAGCTCCAACGCTTTAAAGTTCAAAATTTAGGAGAACTCATTTGAAGGGGATCTCCCCAATCTGGCACCCCCCATTTCAGTCGAGCACTAGTCCACCCTGATATCTTCAATCGCTCAAACTTTAAATACAGTGTGTTTAGTTAAGTGGTTCAAAAGTAGATAGCCGGAGAAGAATAATAAAAAAGAAAAAAAAATAAAGTAAGAAAAAAGAAAAAAAAAAGAAAAATAGTATTCAGGTTAAGGTCAACGAACATAACCAAAAGAAGTGCAGTTGATAGTGTGCTCAGAAATCACAAACCGTTTTTCATCTATATCGGTAATTACCGAGATATATCGGTTCAAAATTGTCCACTTTCTGCCCATTTTTGGCCAGTAAAATTTTGGTAACGTAACCGGGCGCCCCCAAACTTGGTTTGCATAAAGCATTCATAAGCACCCACATTGTGTCCAAAGTTCAGCTTTGCACGTCAAGCGGTTTTGGAATTATAAGCGATTTGATAACTTTTCAAACCAAAAATTACTGTTTTTTTATGTTTTTTGTGTCTCAACTCACGATTACGTGACCTAAGATCCCCGAAAATGGCACAAATGAGGCTTTCAATAATTGCTGCGTTGAGTCCAAATTTAAACTTTCTAGGTTTTACTGTTTGTTAGTTATAAGCAAATCAATCCTCATGTGCCAAAAGTCGCGAAGAAAACCAATGGTACTACGCGCTCGCGCGAAGTCCCAACTACAACTGTGGTTAATGCCTTTCGTGAAATGACTTATCTAGTAGACAAAATAGTTGCATCAAAAATCTAACCTCAACCTGCAATCACAACTTTGGAAACAATCATAAGTCAAATTCAGAACTGTATAACTTTTGTTGAGGTACAGTCAGTACTTAATTTGTTAGGGGGACGCATCCCCCATCGAGAGTTAGCGTCCCCCCATCGAGATTTAGCGTCCCCCGATCGAGATTTCAGCGTACCTCCTAACGAGATTTCAGCGCTCACCACTAAAGTAAGCGCTCTCCACTAAAAGTAAGCGTCTTCTCTAAAAGTTTTCTCTAAAAGATTCAGTGAAGACCTTTTTTTTGGTCTTCAATCAAATTCGGGGAAAACTTGGACCAAATTCCTGGACAACAATGGAATTACGAACGAGTTTGTCAAGGCTGCGAAAGCGTCTACCCATGAACAATTTTACAATTTGAGTTCTGGATAGGTCTACAGTTGACTCAAAACCTTGGACCTAAAACCCAAGTTCAAATTCGAAAAGCTAGATCTTGGAAAAACCATTTGCACCAAGAAAAATAATGGCGATTGCCTTATGTTATATCACAGAACAGTAGCGGTGCACTTCTGTTGACATCGAATATAATGAATCGTAAAATCGCGCTGCTGGTTCTTTAATTGTTTGGTGGTATGCGGCTGCTTTGAAGCCTTGCAAATAAGAGGGTTTATTGTATTTCAATAGCGCTATAAAACACCATAAATAACTCTCTGTGTAAATGAAAATATTTGAATGTTAGGGGTTTATACGCAATTGGGCACATTTTGTAAGATTAACGTTTTTCATGCTTGTCAAAATAACTCTCGAAGAAACTCGATACAATTTACTCCGGCGGTTGTGTAAACAAAGATCGAGCGAGAAACTTTTTCGCACCACGCGCTTTTTTCACCATTTTTCATTTTTCCTGTCGCGGTGCCAGCGTTGCGTCATGTCTATCAAACCTACTCAGTGCTGAGAGTTGAGCTGAATGTACGAGTGAAAAGCGAAAAGCTAGTTAGGTTTAATGCATTTAGGGATGTGCATAACGTTGCAGCTTTAATAATGATGTAAATTGTAAACTAAAAAGTTGTGAATAGTCTACTAGCTTAGCAGACGTAAAGAGACTTTCAAAAGGGCATTTAGGTCGAAAATTTGTTTGCTCGATTTTTCTCATAAAATTTTGACAATGACAGATATGAAGACTAACAGTAATTTTATATTTTACCAAATTTGAGCTTTCTACGACCTTCCGTTCCTGACATATAACAGATTAAATGTCTCCTTTGAAAGGTTTTTTTCCCTTCTAGAAATTTTGCCAGGGTTGCCAATTACTGATTAGAAGCAAAATTTCAAAAATTGATACATGTTCTTGATTCTCCATAAATATTTTGCAGACGAGTTATTGTAAAACAAAGTACAGGTTTAGAACTGTAAAATTAGCTGCTTTTCAATAAATGTAAGCCAGCTTTCCGAAAGTTAATCTTCTACAGTATCATAATACTGATAAAATGGCAACATGAATTAAATGGAAAACAGCTATTTTTGAACTGCAATATCTTGAAAACGGGATGGCGTACAAACTTCAAATTTGGTGAGAATGTATTTTAGGCATATCCCAACATTTTAGTCAAGAGTAAAAAACTTGACTTGAATGCCCATTTAAGTTTTTTGTTTTCATTCAGTAAAGTGATCCAGGCAGACCGAGCAAAGGTACTAGAGTATCACTAAACTCTGAGCTGCCAAAGCAGTAAGCAACGGTTAGATAAAGGGTAAAGCTTAACAAATCAGAATTACAGTAAGCCTATACCAAAGCATAAATTAAGCTCTATCTCTCTCCATTGCCCGCTTTTTCATGAAGATTGCGGGGGCAGCAGCTCGAGATTAAACGACTAAACCGCCATACTTCACGATCTTCCATCACCTTCATCATATCGCTGGGGTGAAATGCAAGTCCCTAGCGATTCCATCCGAGATCATTGCACTGTAATTGATCCATTTACTTCTAGCTTCTTGGTCGTCCAACTGGTCTTTTCCCATTTGCCTTGACATGTAAAACTTGCTGGGGAAGTAAGTCGACAGCATCCGGCATGATAAGTTCATGGTATCACCATAGGTGAGCAAGTTAATGCAAAACGTTAGCTTCGTTAACCACTAGTCCGTTAACAATTTTCACACTTCCGTTAACGTTAATCTGTTATTTTCAGTTTTAATGAACGGAAGTTAATAAAGTCCGTTAATTCGTTAATATTTTGCGTATAATTTACATTTCGTTTTATTCACTCTCTTCTAGAAGACGTATTGACGCTGTTGAGCTGATTGTAAGGAAATATTTATTGCTATGGTGGTCTTTTTGAGTTTTGGAAGTTACATTTTACAATCTAATCTAATTTCAAGATAAAACTAAGTTCAAATGCACTAACGAAGCAGCGATCGGAAAATCTTTGGAAATTGCGAACAGCGATAATGAAAAGACCTATGAGGCTGCAGCTGGTTAATTGCCACAAAAAAGAGCTCCTTTCTTCTCTTCTATAAAACTCGTGCTAATACGCAAACAAGTGTTACCAGTGCAAACTGTTTTGTACCGGTACGATGAATAAATGGTGCAAGAAATTAACGATAAAAACCTTAACGGAAGTTAACAGAACTTACGGAAGATTTAGTCCGTTAACATGAAAAAACTTTTTAACGGATTAACGAGTTAATGAAAAAGTTAGCTTCGTTATTAACAGATTAACGATTAACGGATTTGTGCCCACCTATGGGTATCACTGTAATTTGGCTGATGGTGAGGAAAAATGTGATAGCCGCATAGGCGCTAACACAGTATAGAGACCAATAATTCACAATTGTATGTATGCAGTAAATAAAATCAGTTTGTTCTGAGTTGCACTAGGCCTACTCAGCTGTTGCTATTTTCAGTTTTTCGGAACTTGCACGAATAGTGAAAGTACAGTAACTAAACTTGCCATTGCAACTAAAACTAACCCAGGTTTAGTTTGACAGTCGCTGCAAGCATCTATCAATTCGACAAAATTTACTAAGCCCTGCGTCGCAAAATAACACAGTTCTTGCTCTTCTGTGTCACACGGAAAAATTTCATTGCTCGGTTGAATTGTTTTACAGTGTAGTTTGTGTATAAATCTGTCATCGCTTAGCCCAGTGTTTTCCTGTGTTTAGAGATTATTTTTTGTGAAATGCTGTTTGTGTTTACCGGGATTAGAGCGTATTAAGTGAACAAGTGTAGAATGTGAAAGTAGTGACAAAAGTAGGCTGACGTTTCCAACACTTAAGTCTGCTGGTAGCGTTAAAAAAGTTGTTTAGCTGTTGCTTGGGCCCTTCTTTTCGGAAGCACTTCAACAGCAGTTTATTCGACTAAAATATTTCTCGCTCTTGGAAAAATCGTAGATATGTCAATAAAACACGATTGAATCTTGTTAGCCGCGACTGCGCGACGACCGAATTATTGCCCTGCGCTGCGTAAGCTATGATGTTACAATAGATAACAGACCTGGTCAAAGAAATTTTGATGGGATTTGTAATTGTCGACAACACGATTAATCGCCTTATTTCATCAGCGACGAGCAGGTCGCTTCGCTAAGCAACAAGTGGTCGCAGATTTGTGGTAGATGCGAGATGGGTGAAGTATGTTTATAACCATATTGCCTTGTCTGGCAGAGATTACTGTCAAGCGTTGATTACAGCCTTAGCAGGATTAAAATTTAGTAAAACCTGGATTAATTTTGAGTTTCAAGTATGAGCGGAGAATATCTTGCGATTATTGTAGAAAATGCAAAGTTGTGTTTGAACCAATCCTGTTATTCGCATTTCCTGCCTAATGAAGATAAATGTTTTTCAATTATTGTTGTAATTTAATTGTTTCGCTGAGTTGGAGATTTCGAATTAACTTTTCACAAGTTGACAACGTTAATTGGGAGTCATTTAAGGTTAACAGGATCAAAAACAGGCTACTTTAAATCTCATAATTTATCAAAATTAGAAAGTTTTTTAACCGTTTAAAATGTTGTAATAACTTTTCAATAAGCAATATAATAAGCTGAAATTTAGGCGCTTCTTTCGCTGCTATTTGGAATTTGATTGTTGCTGTAGTTGAGCGATTTTACTCCCTTTGCGGTCAATCTAAAAGGACAGAAAAATTTTCGAAATAAGTTTGTGGCGTGTTATACCACCCATTTGCAGAAATGTAACTCACTCATCAAACAACGAAGTTGCTCCCCCCCCTATGCTCTTATTGAGAAGGATACAACTCCGATTTGTTATTTTTTTGCCGCTGAAAGTTAAAGTTGTTTAAATTTCTGCTGATGCAGAAAAATAGGTCTAATATTTAAGATATAAAAATGTTCATCCATAACTTAAAATTTAATCAGTTACAACAATACTTAAAACAGTGAAAACTTAAAATGTTGGTAATGAGTTTACTTATATTGATCGAGTTTTTGAGCTTAAATTAAATTGCTAGACCAATTTATTTTGTGAGTTTTGCTTCTTGTTTGTAGTAAATTACAGCAGTGCAATTTTTGAAACAGGCCCCTCTAAAATTTGCATATTAGGCGTGATTGCACTTGGAATAATATTGTAATCATACTATAGGGTTTAGAAGAGGGGCTCTGTAGTGGTTTTTAATTATTTTATTTTGCAATCATTTTATGCATTAGCCCATATTTTGTTACAGTACTATTACCTCTCTCGCGGTGTGCTGCTTTACTAGCGAACCTGCTGCTGTGGGTTGATACCACCGTGGTAAATTCCTGCCATTAATGCGCTGTTTGGTCAGCTGCAGCCTAAGCCAAGTGTAGATCGGGCCTAATATAGTAGCTGTAATGAGGTATGATTAAGCACCTAATGTCTTGGTTACTGTAACAAGTATAATTAGGCAACCACAAAACTTGTAGTGGAGGGGCTGTTCTGTTGTAATTGTTGAGCACCCTTAACACGGGCGGTCGACTTTGATGTTCGAGTTATTCAAGCGTGATTAAGCAGTTTAGAGAGCGCATACCAGTTTTCAAGTATCGAACGAATTCATACTATCAACAAGATACACCAATAATCACTTATTTCTTCACGCAGCTTTTTTTACTTGGGTATGATGTTATTTGACATATCATTAAGTTAAAGCATTCTTCAATAATAGGTTACAATTCTAAACAGTCTAGTTTTAAACATAGGCGAGCAAGTTAAGGCAAAACGTTAGCTTCGTCAACCACTAGTCCGTTAACAAACTTCGTACCTCCGTTAAAGTTAATTCGTTATTTTCAGCTTTAACTTGCGGAAGTTAATGAGGTCCGTTAATCCGTTAACATTTTGCGTGTAATTTACATTTCTTTTTATTCACTGTCTTGTAGAACACGTCATGACACTGTTGAGCTGATTATAAGGAAAAATTTATTGCTATGGTGGTCTTGTGTTTTGGAAGTTACATTTTACAGTCTAATATAATTTCAAGATAAAAATAAGTTCAAATGCACTAGCGAAGATCGGAAAATCTTTGAAATTGCAAACAGCGATAACGAAAAGACCTATTAGGCTGCAGCTTATTATTTGCCTCAAAAAAGAGCTCCTTTCTTCGCTTTTTCTTCTATAAAACTCTTGCTAATAAGCAACAAGTGTTGCCAATGCAAACTGGTTTGTACCGGTACGATGAATGAATGGTGCAAGATATTAACGATAAAAACATTAGCGGAAGGTAGCAAAACTTAACGGAAGTTAACTTAAAAAAACTTTTTAACGAGTTAACGAGTTAGTGAAAAAGTTAGCTTCGTTATATACGGATTTACGATTAGCGGATTTGTGCCCACCTATGGTTATAAGTTTTTGCTGTTAATAATCAACATGGCTTGGAAGCGCCGAGTTTAACATAAAACAGTAAACGGAGAAAATTTAGTGAGATTTTTCACTTTATCCTGATAAATTCATAATTATTTTCGATGTTCAGTGAACATTTTCGAAATTTAGTTGATAAACTCAAAGCTGATTTTAACGGAATATTACTTGTAAACATTATTTTTTCCTACTTTGTTTTTAGATGATTTTCTTTGTAGTAAGATTTTAGATTTTAGACAATATAACGAATGAAAGGGCGATTTTGAACGTTGAAACCGTGTTGACGTTTTGGTGGTTGAACGTCCGAACAAACGATTAGGAAAAGAAAACAAAACGAAGAGTTGTCAAAGATGGACGTGGGAGCAGCACCAAAAGTTCTCGGCTGCTTTGTCTTTTCACTCGTGTTTCTGTCTACCGTTCGAGGTATGTGATTGGAAATGTGGTGTCACTTTTGTTTCTACTGTAAAGTCACTGGAATAAATATTCTTTTAAAAATAACATCATTTAATAGATTTGAACGCAAGCGACACATGCTCGTATGTTCTGGAAGAGTTAAAATCCGGCCCGGCCCGATCTCATAATTTTGGTATTTTCTTCTTTTACCCATGTTTTGTCGAATTTTTTGAAGGAATATAGCTCACTAGCGTAGTACCTGGAACTGGCCATTTCTGTAAAACTTAACTACAAAAATTCGCCTTCATATGTCTCAAAACTGATTTGAAGATGTTAGAGAGCTTGCTGTAAAAAGTTTGCTTTTTATTTATTTTTTTGCATCTGAGTTTTTGGTTACAGTATCACTTTGGAATAACATGCAATTCTTGGTCGGTACAAGTAGGTTTAGTTTGACATTTTAATTATGTAACAATAAGCATAATTGTGTGCGGACTGATTACACATTTTATTGAATATGATTTTTGCGTTTACAAAATATATCGGTTAGGTATATTGTTCCTGGGGCTTGATGCTTGTAGTTTGAGGACAGATTTTGACTTTAACGTTGATTCATTGGGATTATTACTGTACCACAAATATCACAGGACTTATGGGAACGTATCTTATCAAAGTAACCTTAAACTGCCGAATATTGCTATTGTTATTTCAGACATCAAATCAAATATAATAAGCTAGGGTTTCTTTGTTGAGTTCTCACTCTATCCCGCCCACTTCAAGAGGTTAGATGGTGATTATGATTTCACCATTGACTTGCGTTGGTTTTGTTGCGTCACGGTGTTGAGTCTAGCAGCCTCTTTATTTGTTAATGCCAATGTACCATCGAACTGACTTTGTAAGACGTTGGATAAAATGGCGATATTTGTAGCCATTAACATTGATGTTGTTGAACTAGATCTGAGCATTGAAAGAGAGGCAGAACAAAGACCAAACGATTAAATTTTCGTATTAGAATGTTTTGGCGGTTCAAGTAGGTTCAACGTTCCTATTCATTCCATTTCTTTCAATATTTAAATTGGCACGAATTGTTTGGCTTTCGTCGATGTTGATGACCCTGACGCAGTCGTTGTCTTCTGCCTTCCATTAATTACGATTTTGGAAAAATTCTGGTCTATTTGCCTATTTGTGCGTCGCTCAATTAGATCTATTTTTGTGATGAAACAATTTGAATCGTAAGTTGTATAGTGGAATGCGTCGTAAAGGGGAAGCCAATGTAACGGCTAGTTTCGTTACAACGGAAATCGTCCGGCTGAACCGAGTCTCGAACCAGGAAGACGCGATTTGAGAATTTAAACGTTTGATCACTTGGTTACTTTCACTCTTCTTTTTGACATTCGAGTAAACACATACATCATTGCAGAGTTTTCGCGATTGGAGATCTTTGCTAGTGTTTTTTGTTTGTATTGTTCGGTTTCCTACCACTTTCTTGAGGCTTTTTTGGCAAATAAGATTTATCAGTACACTGAGGTTTGAAAGCAAAACACTATCTCCAATATTTGCTCTCAATCTTCAGAGGCTCAATTGGTAGACCTAAGCACACAACATTATGCTGTTATCGGCGCAGTTGTAAATTATGTTGTGCAGCGGATCATTCATTTTTCTTACCGTCCCAGACGAGCGCAACAACTGCAACTCGAGCTCGGTTTGGCGTGTTCATTGTGAACCAAGTGCTAACCAACCCTGACGGCCAATATTGGGGTTAGGGTTAGTTGGCGGCCAGATGGTTCGCAGTCGGTTAGTTCGTGGCCAGTTTGCGGCAGCCAGTTGTCTTGGACCCTGTTCATTGTGTGCGAAACCTGGGATTGGTGCGATAACCAGCTTTTTTTTTTCGATTGCGCCGTTTTGTACTCCCAGCACTGTTGTTATTAGTTATAGTTTTATGGCTTCGGTTAGGCAGATCAAACCAGCTAATGCTTCTGAGTGGCGGTGTTTCGGACAAGGTATAGATAGTGTGATCCACTAACTGCTCGTAGTGGCCACATGTCAACACCCGAATTTCCAACTGATATTGTGATGGAGGGTTTGATGCCTACGACAAACAGCACGCTCCTATCCCAAAGAAGGAGTGGGTTGGGTAGTTGTGCTTGTCCCAGCAGAAGCTTACTGTCCAAATAACCACCATTTTTCGGAGAAATTGACTTGGTGAAGACCAAGGTAGGTGGTGTTGCAGTGCCGTCGCTACGGGGGGGGGGGCCAGCGGGGGCGTGCCTCCCCTGACGACTGCTTGTGCCCCCCATTTCGGCTTACTCATAATACGTTTTTGGAACATCATGTAACGACAAGACAACAAGCAACAATGGAAAAAGTAATAACGTTCGAACATAATTCTCGTTTGAAGTTTTCTCCATTACTTGCGAAATTATGGCCGCCAACTGCTGTACATAAATGTGACACAATAATCCGTCTTATTAACACACTTTTACGGATGTGTCGCGAAATAGGGATGCAAGCCTATAGAATCGTTACCGGTATTTTGTCAGTGATTATGACCTGAAACAATACGTGAAAACAGTTTTTAAAAAGACCAGCTGTTTTTGTTTTTTTGAAGCACACTCAAAATCTTTTTAGGTCGCAGTCAGGTGCGTAACCAGGGGAAGAATCTAAGGGGTGCTTCAGCCCCCTTTAGCTACCGTAAAATGGGGATACTTTGCCCGGGTGGGTAACTTTGCCCATTTAAAAAAAATGTTATGAGCTACCATATGCTAGGAGGAACTGGAACAGTGAATGATGTTGTGACAAGGGTAGTGTATGAGGTTTCTTTCAAACACACTTTTAACTGTAATATTTTTCAGATATTTTACTACAGCATGCAAATATACATGGTGCAAAAAATGCAAAAAAAAATTTCCAGTCCAACTTTTACTGCCCCCTAGTGGCATATAATTCAGATTTTTTAAATAACCTTATTTTGTGTTACCAATATGTGTTTTGTGATAGACAAAAGCACAATTTTTAAAAATCTGGTATTTTGTTACCTATAATTGTAGATATTGTTGATGGAGCCCAAATATGCTGCTGGTATGGGGTAACTTTGCCCACCGACAAAAATTAAGTTTTATTTTAAGTTCAGAAACAAATTACCAGTAATTACTTTGATCTGATATTTTCTGTTTTCTGGGGTTATTGTATTGATTTTTTGTAACTCTTTGCTGCTAAACTTTGTAATTTTTTTAACTCTGTGCTCTGTTGTACACTTAATACCTATGTTCTATGCTGCTCAACTACCGGTATATGATTTTCTAACTCTGTCTGTCACGGTATATCTTTGCTGTTAAACTATGATATTTTCTGTTCATTTGGGTCCAGATGTTTTTCAAAAACACATACAGTGGACAAAGAATCCTCACATATTCACCAATATTGCCAATTAATTTGTTTTCACAGGTTGGGCAAAGTAACCCTAAACCACGGGGCAACTTTGCCCACCCATATTTAAAAAAAAATTGAAAATTTGGAAGGTTGCCAAGACCCAGATTGTTTGTGGTTCATTAGTACCAGTATCTGCCTGTATCCTAAAGACAATTACTCATCTGTACTACAACTGCTTTTGGAATTATCTTTCTTCAAACTTGAAAAGTGGGCAAAGTATCCCCATCTTACGATACCTCACTTAGAAAATTTAACCCCAAAATACAAGCGCTAAAACGTGTTTTGGACAAAGCCTTAAGTATAAGGGAGGCTGAAGAGGCTAGGCAATTTAATTCTTTCAATGACTTCTGAATTTTACCGATTTACTGTAATTATTCATATGGCTTCAAAAACGTGCGAAAAGTGATTGAAGTAGCGTTAAATTCGTTATTTTTGTGCGCAAAATCACAAAAATCACCCAGCGTCTGGGGGCACTGCCCCCAAGCCCCCTCTGTGATACACTTGAGTTGCATCTTCTTGTTCAGCACGGGGCCTAAATTAGACAACTTTTGTGCAGAAAAAACTTACTTTTGGTTCAAGCCCCCATCTCTTAGCAAAATCCTGGTTGCGCTTCTGGTCGCATTCACTGCTGCAGACAGATTTTTCAAGCGATTATGTGGGCCGTATACGAAACAAGCTAAGAAACTCTGCCGGTCTTATACGTCTCTTTTTTCAGACATAAATAAAAATTTTCAAAATAGCGCATAATTTGTAGCCGTAAAATATCAGTTTTTATGAGCAAAAGTTCGGTGTATTTTAGTGACCCCCCACTTTCCGCTAGTGTATCCTCACTTCGTTTGCTCTGGCGACGGCACTGTGGTGTTGGTTATGCTACTTGACCCCTCCCAAGGGCGCGAAGAAACTCTACTGCACCAACGTCCGCTCTCTCATTGTGCTCCCCTCCCTGAATGGGGTATGGGTCGGAATGGCGGGACAAATTTCCCCTAGCGGCTCAACAGGATGGTTGCTCCCAAGTTTTTCTCGACCAAAAACTTAGTTTCTCTGCCGTTGTTAAATAGAGGATAGGTCGCATAAAAACCTTGTATCAGCTTGATGACATCGTCACAATAACATCTACGGTCTGCAACTGATAAGTGCTGGTACACGAAATAAATTTGGTCGGGCGATTGCTCCAACCATATTGGCAGGTGGTACAGTTGCGTACCGTAGATGTTGTCATTCAGTGAACTCATTCTTGTGGCTCTGGCTTTCTTTCCTGTGGTGATTTTTAGACTCCAAGCTAGTAAACGTTTATGGCCAACCGTTATAAATTGTGACTTTTATAAGAGTTAACCGATGTTCCCAAAACTTATAGGAGTTGACCAATGCATCCAGAAAGATGATTGTGCTTGTTGCGGCGAACATCCAATGTCAAAAATGCACATTTCCAATTTGCCTTGCTGCTAGGCTAGTGCATGGACTGTTAAATGTGGTTCAAGCTCTTTGGTTTTTGTCCTTGGCAACCTATTACATGACTAAAGTATTCCTTGTTTATTCATGACTAAAACTTTGTCGTGAATTACGAGCCTATTGATTTTGTTGGTTTTTCAAAGATTGCGCTCGATTATGTATATACACAAGCTTGAAATCAAATATTAGTTAACTGAGTAAATCTTCACTTGTGTCTCCTCTCCATCGATGGCCTGGTTATTGAAAGCTCTATATTTCACTTTCTGTAAACATCTCAAGAAAGAATTTCGCCGTACAGTACTGTGTTTGGAAAGGTTTTATTTATCGTCCATATTCGACCATGATCAGACATGATTGTCAAAAAACCCACTGAAATCCTGATGTTTTGACATGCTTCCAAAACCCTTTGTTTAGCATTAATCCAATCTAATACTGAGATTTTTAACAAATTGTTTGTCACCTTTTCAAAAAATCATCATTTTCAAATTGAAAAACATCCGCTAAAAAGATTTTTTCTTTTAACAAAATTTGACTCCTGAAATTGAACTTCTTAAGCAGAGGCCTGACGGAACTAATTTACAAGTTTAATTTCTTCGAACAATCAACATTAAACTAGCTTGCAAATTTTTCAATCTTTATAATTAGGTGTTTATAACTGGAAATAAAAAAAAAGTCTTTGCGCACTCCGCTTGCTTCAAATGATTCAAACCAATCCCGTTTGTTAATATTTAATGAGGTATTCTTACGCCGAGAGTATCATTGCTGTGCCCTTTCCTGATCTCTACTCTTACAATTTCACTTTACTGCTTTTTGCTATTTTATTTCGCCTTTTTGACGTTGCAATGATTTACGATGCATACAAGATGATCGATGCGCTTAGTATAATCTTTCTTTGCGATTGTATCAACTTTGGCGGTGTATGTTAGTGTAAAGTTGCTTCTTCGATATTGTAACACCATAAAAGTTAATTCACTTTCTATTGCGTGCAAAACGTTGTCTACTCGTACTGTAGATTTAAAAGTTATTCGAAAAAAAAAAAAAAAAAGAAAAAGAAAAGCGAAAAACAAAACTACCAAACTTTCGGATCACTTAGCCATCTTTGATTTAGGCGTTTAGATTTTTTTTCGAAAACGTCGAATAAATTGCCTTTCAACAAACTCTAAACTGACTTACTGATGAAAGCAAATGAGCTACAGTACTTACCTCGGGCTCCAACATTCGGGACGCAGACTTTTTGGGTTTAAATCGGACCGTATTTAAGGGTCCCGAACTTCGAGACATTATTCTGGTTTTCGTATTTCTACGCGGAAAAGATCCAACTTGGATTTCTGGGCTCCGAGATTCTTAGATCCTACTGACACTGAATTTAACAACCTGTCTTTTTTGTGATTCAGCTCTAGATTTTGGTCTTCCGCTACTGCTCTAGATTTTGGTCGACTACCGGCCCTAGTCATTATGGGTACGAAAAATTACCATATGACATTGCCGTCAAAATTTTGAGCTAAATTTTCTCATTGTACTGTAGTGTAACAATGGTGGTTGGATGAAGGCGAACGAAGTCAGCTGATCGCCGCTAACTGACTGTGAACCAGCTGACCACCAACATTAGAGTTGGCGTTAGTTGACGGTCAGTTGGTTAGCGGTCAGTTGTGGACACGGATGAAGGCACGGTGATGTGTTGTTTTTGAATTATTCTTTGTGTTGTTATTTAGTATGCGAATATTTTGCATTATTTACTTTGAAAATTCCTTTGATTTCGAATGCTTATTGTATTCCTCCATTTCTATTTGCCTAATAGTCATGATGTCTAATAGTCATCGATGTGAGCGTTTTCTCATGTGAATTGCTGAAATGACAGAGGCTCCATTTTGTTTTAGAGTAACATATGACTTGGAACGCTGACAAAGTGAGGTGATATGTGGCTGCTCCACTGGCCATCTGATCGTATTTTACGTTGTTGCTGCTAAACAGATGCGCATTATGCGTTCTCAATGGGCTATCATTGTGTGGAGAAACTTTTTGTTTCGATCAAAATCAAATGGCCTTTAAGGAAAATAAATATGGACGATCATAATAGGGTTTCCAATAAAAACCTAGAATTTAAACAAACATAGAAGCAAACTACGAAAATTGCTTTCTGCGAAACGGGTAATTTTAACAGGTGTGTTGGTCAAGAAGGGACGTATCAGTTTAGATTGATGGCCTATTCAAGATCGATCGAGTGATTATGCGGGTTATAACTCTGTTTAAAACATTGCTTGTTTATCATAACTTTTGCGTAATTAAAAGTGAAACTTTTTGTAAACAAATACATCGAACATTCTCTTCAGCTCACATTGTGTTTCGAGAGTTGCAAGAGATTTGTTGATATATTTAGAAATTCTAACGACGAAATATGAAAATTTTATAGCAACACGAGATTAACACTTTTACAAGCCAATGTTACTGCTGCCAGGTGGTTATCCCAAAAATAAAAAAGCGACTGTTTTACGTGAAAATTTTGAGTTCAAAAAAGTAACAGAAAATGAAAAATATTCACCGGGCAGTTTTTTTTAATGCGCTTTCAAGAATTAGGATCGGGGGTTTGTTATATTTACTGTTAAGTTAATTTTTGGTAAGGGCGTGAGTTAGGGTTGGAATAGATCGGAATTAGTAAAAAACTAAATAAAATTTCCGGTGAAACAAACCATGCCAAATTAGAATAGCTTTGACCATTTCTTCATATTTGTTGTCTTGATCCTTTGACTAGCTGCCATTTGAAAGGCTTTCCGGACCCGGTGAGGTTTCATTTTCTGGGCGGTTTTTCTTTTCTCACCATGCTCCGTTGAGCTAAAGTTAGTTATTGGGCCGGTTACGCCTCCCATTGCCACCTACGCAACCGTGCCTGGCCTCCCACTGGTCCCTGCTCTCTCTCTCTTTATTAAGTATTCAAACAACTACTCCAGCCGTTAGTTTTACTTCTATATTGTGTGCCTGCTTGTGTACGTTGAAGAGTGTGATTGATTAGGCCTACATTGTGCATACTTCAACTGGTGTGACAGGTGTAGCAACCATGCAAATAAAAATCGCTTTTTTTGTCCTCAATATCCTCTGCATGTCTTAGCGTCTGACGTTGTGTCGCTACTTTCTTTTCCTGACTCTACGTGTTATTATTGTGTTACTATGCTTTCGCTATTGTTGTGGTGGTCAAGAATAAAAAAAATGAATGAATGAACGTATGAATTCATACTGTAGATCAAATTGTTCTTTCACAGATTAATATAATATTACGCTCATAGTACTAACGGACTCAAAATATCCATTCAGCTCTGGATCGCAATGAGCGATCCTGATGGTCACGTCCAAACTTAACCTTTCATATAAGGATGGTGAAGTTTTCCTCATTGGACCAATCGGTTGACTAAGACCACCCTAATTGGTGGACATCTGCTACAGAAAAAGTAGACTCATGTTTCATTCGATTGCCTGAACGGTTCAAAGCAAAGGACTTGAAAATTACAGTATCAACAATAAACAGCTTGGATCACATGGTCCTCTTTTTTCACTTAATTGGCCGAAGCAACTTGGTAAACAACTCTTCAGTTACAACCAGCAGGAGCGACCCTGATTTGGAAAGTTTTGTGCCTTATCGCATATTTTGAAGCTCGCCGCAAAGATTCAGGGGTTTAGTTGCTTCTTGCTTTTCAACTTTGTGAGAGCTCGGATTATATTTGTGCGTATTTTTGCACATGCTTATACACGTAGATAAATTTTTCAAAACTTGTTCTCGCTTTTGAAGAATTGTTTTTTACATTGATTTCTTTGTTTTTGCAGGAAATTTCAATTACGGAAACAACTTCGCGCTCCCTAGCGAGCTGGCATGTGAAGGCTATCCCATTGTGATGCGATGTCCCGGGACTGATGTCATACAGGCAAGAGCTATTTTGTATTTATTTAATAACAGCATAATTGTAAACAATTACTGTAACATCAACGATTTCATAAAATTATAGCATTTGCTAAAAAGCAATCGTCCACATTGGCAATAAAATAATGTGATTTATCGGAAGTTTGATTAATCCTTAGGGTTCTGAACAAGCGTTTAGTTAGAGCGCTAAAAGGCAAATCCAGAAAAATATCGCCCAGTTTGTGATTGATTGTTTGCAGCAGGATTTAACTGTGGATTAAACATTTAAATTAAACCAGCGATAATGAACTTGAGTTTTTGATTATTGTGGACTGATTAATTATCCAAACTACCGACGTGACTCCTGACGGTTCGATTGGAGTTGTCACCTGTGTCCTACTTTTTGGATTCGGAAACTGCGACTCGATTTAGGAGGGAAAAATATTGTTTTCCTTGTTGAAGTAGACTCAAATAATAAGCTTGGAGATTAATCTAGGAAGCAAAATACGCAGTGCCTTTATTAAGGGACATTCAAAACTAAGAATAATTTTTATTAGTGAATTCATTCTATTTCAGTAAGTTGTTTGCATAACAATTTGTTTACAGTGAAGTAAAGATGATGTTATATTCAATAAGATTAGCCGAAACCCATATTTTGATCGTTTATTTTGCATTTTCGTAATTAACATTTTTTTGTGAATTAGTCAGCGCTGTTATTTATAATACGTAGTTAATTCCATTGCTTGCCACAAGCGGCAGTTACATTGTACAAAAGATTCATTAGCAGAATAACACTATTCTAGCGCTCTTGTAGTACAGCCAATTGCAAGTGGAATTAAGCATGAAAGGCATATTGCGAATGCCTGAGCATTGAGTGCTTGCAAACATCAGTCAAGTGACATTTCAAACGCAAATAATTGGCGATGTACCATTGTTTCAACGAAATTTACTGCAGTGAAAAAATTAAGAAGCTAATCTTTTTAGCTCACTTTCTAATCTCTAGTTTTCTGTATTCTCCTATCTAACTACAGGTTAATGAGCAAATAAACACGTGGCTAGTCTACCTACAGCTGAGAATAGGATTCCTAACATTTTTAACTATAAATGGATCTTTTTGTCGGAACATAATAAACAGCCATATCAAGTATACCGAATTAAGATTGTAGCTGACATTGTCAAACGTTATTATTAACGAAGGTCACAGGCTTTTCAAGTCGAATGTTTGTCTTAAAAAACTAGAAATTAGTAAAATCTTAGAAGTGCAATTGTAGCGGTTTAAGTGGTTAGTCGCTGACCACCCTTCCTGTTGGTTTTTCAACAATTTCAAAACGTAAAAGCGTATCTTCAATTATCTGCTTGCCTACTGTACCGGCAAAATTTAGTGTGAAATCACTTTTTAACTGGCAATGGCAGGTTGTGCCAGTCAGGTAGACAGCTGTATTTTGGTACTGGGGCAGATTTGGGATGGATGTGGTAACTGCTG
This sequence comes from Trididemnum nubilum, assembly GCA_963965965.1. Taxonomy (NCBI): domain Eukaryota; kingdom Metazoa; phylum Chordata; class Ascidiacea; order Aplousobranchia; family Didemnidae; genus Trididemnum; species Trididemnum nubilum. The sequence continues at coordinate 32,258,528 of OZ014478.1, forward strand.
TGGCTTTGCTCAAGACTGATCAGCGTCACAATTAGGACTGAATGGATTAGTATGCAATTTTGTTTTTGTTTTTTGAAACATGGCCAGTTGGTGGAGTTGGTCGAAAACCGGCCAGTTGGTCGAGAGGTGACGCTTTCATCTCTGGAGTGGGAGGTCTTAGGTTCAAACCTCGGGTCGGTCAAATCACACACAGTGTTGCCAACGGCTCGCCCCCACTACAACATTTCTTCGAATGGAGCTGAGTTGCCCGCACGGGATGGGCCCCACAAACTCGTTACACGGTTCAGCGTAATACAGCGAGTACAACAAAAGATTTGATTTGATTGAAACATCTGAACTGAACGTTTTTGCCATCTACTAACGTGCCTAGGAGAAAGCAAGGTTTCATTAAAATTTAACTTGAAGCCTATCCACGGTCTGGTTGAATTCAGAAGCTTACCGACATGAATGGGTATGCTGAATATTAATCACTTCATTAATATTGATTAGGTTGTGAGTGCGACTTACGGTCGGCAGAACAGCGAGACGTGTGCCTCCACAGCTGAGAAATCCCGCGACACCAATTGTCAGCTTCTCCAGGCCTTGGACATCACAAGTTCGAAGTAAGTTCTTTGATGCGGTTGGAGAAAAAAAATTAGACATACGTCTCAAAAGTGTAAAAAACCGAAATGTGAACGTGAATACATTCTTTGGATGAAATAGGGTGTATTGAAACGTTCTATACGTTGTAATCTGGCTCCTTAATTGATTTTGAGACAAGTTTGTATTAATCCTGGAGGCGCCAGCGATGAAGATCGACTTAACTTATCGGCTGTTGAAGACCCTGATGATCCTAATTGCATGATTTGGGTTCTCGCACCCTAGTAACCTTGATGAGTCTTTGGATAAGGCTCTTTACGATGATTATTTCGGCTTGGTCGTTTCGAACAACAAAAAATTTAAGTGGAAAAAAGTCAAACTTCCACTAGAAAATAGTCAATTCTTTCGCCCAAGAAGAATAGCTCCACCGCTACATTCTGCGAAGAAGTAACAAATCTTATCATCACTCTGGGATATGATTTTCCACCAACAGTCTCAATTTGCGTTGCTCAGAATTATTAAAACAGTTCTTGGTTTTTGTCATAATTAGTTAATAACCCATAGCATTGTTGCAATTTATGCATCAGACAGTGATTTCCCATGTTGCAATTATTGAATCAGGCTACCATGCTGGAAATACGTGCACTTTTTTGCCTGGAGGTTTTTTGTGATTACTATCAGAAGTTCATTAGTGATCAACAGCCTATAGCTGTATAATATATCGATACTGTGCATAAAAGTGTTGGAGAGAACAACTTTGGCATTTTTACGTTTAGGGTTTAAGGTCATACTAAAGGACGGAAACGTCCAATCTTAACCTTTTTGCATGAGGTTTTGCAATGGTGTTGATGAAAATTTTCTCCATTTCGTCGTAAACATTGGTTATTGCATCAAACAATCTTGTATAACGAATATTATTACTTTACAAAAGTTTTCATAACAACCGTGATATCTTTTGTGACGAAATGGTATTGATTTTTTTCATGAGCACCATTACAAAGCCTCATGTAAAAAGGTTGACTATCCCTGATGATGAAGTACCAGTTGGCAGCCGGAAGTTTGCGGCTCAGTCCTGTGGAAGCTTAACTGCGTTGTCATTATGCGTTGAGAAAGAGACTAGTGCTGCGTATGAAATTTGGGGTTCACGACAATTGACCGCGACAAACTGACCGCGAACAAACTGAGTGCGAATCAAATGACGCCGATTAGCTGACAAGAGCGATCATAAGCATATTTTACTATCCCCGGAGCCATCTTGCCCGAACCCTCACTTTGTGACGAAATCACTGCGTCGAAATCAGTGATCAAATCACTGTGACGAAACCGTTGATTCGCGGTCAGTTTGTTCGCGGTCAGTTTGCCGCGGTCAGTTGTCCTAGTTCGTAAAATTTGTTGGTTTTGCATTTACCTTTAATTTGCAAATGTGGCAAAGTATTCTGGCGAAGATTAGAAAAAATTTTGGCGCCGACATTGTTATAACTTTGAAGTCAACAAAAAAACGTTTGATTGGTCTGTTTCGCTCTGTTACACATCTATATCAAGGTTGTGTGGCTAGATTAAACCAAACTCGTGGTTAAGGTAGACTAACATTTTACAACTTCACCGAGGCCAAATTTGCGTTTTTGTTTTCCACAACAACTTATAACATACAGTATTTTCTTTCGCTGGCCTGCTTAGTCATGCGGAAAGATGAAGCGAATTACCATTTTCTCGTGTTCATTGTTGTTCTTGACTCAAGTTTTAAAAAGCTTGCCGTCTTTACACATCAGTAAGTTGGGATTTTGTGTGAACACCCGCTGGGGCAGTCGCTCATTACGTCGCTAATCCACATGTTGTCTGTATGACTCAGTACCTGCTTCTGGACTGAATGAGTCGAGCAGTGGGAGGTGCCGAGAGAGTAGGCAGTTGATTTAATTACCAGGATATTGTAAACTTTCTAGCGTTCGGAAGTAAATTTATGAAAGTTTGTTACAAATTTACAATTTAGATTTTGTGCATGAACAAAATTTATTTTACGGTCAACGAAGGTTTGTGGATGAAATTAGCAATAATTCGCTTCACTGTAAATAAAAAATTGAAAATTAGTTGCTTGTTTAAGATAAAATTTTGTGAATGCAAATTGGATTCGGTGATTTTATTCCACAAAGTTTCCATTTTTAATTGTTTTCAAGTCGTATTCATTCACAAATATACGAGATTTCAACAGTCATGGCTGTGTTGTCGGGTGCTGAGCAGTCTAACAAATGGCATTTTACAGATGCAACAACAAAACTCAATGTAAGCTTTCTGTGTCGTCGGAAAACTTTCCGGATCCTTGTCCCGGGACGCACAAATATCTGGAAGTCCATTTCAAATGTGTCAAATATAGTAAGTTTTTACGATTATTCGGTTATTTTGCGTCGTTTATGACGCACCAGATAAACGTCTGTGTTTCAAGCTGCTGTGCCGCGATGCGGTATCGGGTTACAGTGTTTCACTGAAGCACGGCCACTTTTTTATGAGATAAGCGACAAAGTCTCTCATCTTGCTTTAAGCTTCCCCCTTTGGGGCTGTCATTTGAGCCACTCGTTTCAGTCACCCGTGGTTCTTCCATCATCAAACGTCGCGAAGCAGTTGTGACGTGTCGTTTAACCCCAGTTATTTGGCATTCCTCAGAACCGTCGCTCTAATCTGCTTATAATAATTGATAGCCTGTGTGATGTCATCACGTTATTAATATTTTAGATCAACTTCTCATTAGCACATTGTAGAGCACATTTCTTTCTACTCAAGAAAATTGGTTATTGTCATATTGGAATGTTGTTGGATTTTAACCTTTTTTGCACTTTCTGGTGCGGCTCTTCAGTTTGAACAGTTTTGACCAAATTATTGTCAAATAGATTTATGAGATTTATGAGATAAGCGACAAAGTTTATGAAATATTGTCAGGCTGCCTGCTGGTTAAAATAAACTAACGAAACGCTGGTACACTACCAATTTTACGCTCCCTGTAGACCGAGCCAAAAAAGATTTCTTTGCAAGCATAAGTTTTCCAACTTGCTAAACAACATCAACAATCAATTTGCCTGGTCAACAGGTTTGTAAAATAGTTTTTATCATTGCAGTTTTGACAGTCTTCAGAGTCTAGTTTGTTTGGATGGTAATAACGTTGTTTAAAGTAATATTTTGGGCTGTTTCGTGCTCATTGATTTCCTTTTGTTATCCGTCATGTTGTTGATACAACAAAAACGAATTTATTTCATAATGCCAACGACCTTGCTTCATTGTGAGTCAACAGACTAATTTTGTTGATTTCTAAAAGTCATATTTGAAGACAAAAAAGATTTCAAAATCAAACAGCTGCATTAATTCCTAAAAAAAGTCTATTTATGACAAATTTAAATTGATTCGATTTTTCCTTGCTGCTACAATATTGTGATAGTGATACCTTAGGTTACATGCAAATTGGGTGTTCTAATTTTTTGATTACTTTGCTGTGAAATCTCGAAGAACATCTAAACCCACTAAATTCTGAAATGTGCTTTTGGTTACAAACCGCTTAGCAATTTTTGATAACAGGTCAAAACGTCGAAAAAAGTGTTTTGTGACAGCTTGCCTGATTTGTTTTTCATTATTTTTATACCGGTAGATTTCTATTGTTTGGTTCAATATATTTCTGCTTGGTGTGTATTGCTATTTTTGAATTTTTAATTGTTTTAACTTTTTTTGCGTAGCATCTTGTATTTTTTTCTACGGTTTAATTGCAGATCTTCTTCGCTAAATTTGGTAAATGAATTAATAAATAAATAAATTTGCGTTTAATTCTTTGAATTCAGTTCGTCACGGGAACATGCGCGTAAATGCCGTTTTTGTGACGTCATGAAAAGCCTACAAATTTTTGTCATTTTGAATAGAAGAACGCTGTTTGAACTTTTGTGCGGTGACAATGACTTTCTAATGTTTTCTTAATAAGGATTGCCTACGAGGCCTTTCGGGTTCTTTGGCAAAGAAAACAAAATATATTTCGTTTTTTATTTGGTTTTCATAGAAAGTCAGCACTAAATCGCTAGCAGTGTTAACAATACATCGGTCGAATTACGATTTGTCTCAATTTGATTATTTATTCATTAGTTACTGTAATAAGCGGCTGCAATTTTTCCTTTGAAAGCTTAATACTCTAACAACCATTTCTTTACGCTTGGCTAAGCCTTTTCATTATACTCTTAAAAAAAAAAAACACTAAACGAAGGTAGGTTATGGGTGTTTAATGAACTAACTGGTTAACGTATTTTTCCAATCGTAATGTTTTCAAACAAATCGTGATTGCTTGTTACAAATAAAGTTTATCAGCATCTAAATCACTTTTTTAATTTTTGTTTAAAGGTGTTTCTTGACAGCTCTGTTCCTACATTGTGCTCTCAGTTTCGGCCCAGTCTACATGGGGCGTAAAATCGTGAGCGGACAAGTGTATTTTTAGTTTATTTCAAACAGAAATTGAGTCCGCCCGTCTCACCGCCTTACCTGCGAAACTAAAAATTTTTCAATGTCACGTCTCAGTAACTCAAATGGTAGAGCAGTGAACTGGTAATCCAAAGGCTGCAGGTTCGAATCCTGTGGGAGGACAACTTTTTCGCATTGCTAGTTTTAAGTAGTCGCCGTTCTGGTGGCTCTTCTGTAGGCTTCCGCGCTAGTAGCCTTTAGGCCAGAAGCACGCAAAACGATTCAACATTAAAACTCTGGCCTGCAAACATCAAAACATCACAATTAAATTGCTATAGGCTCAGTAGCAGGTGTGTTGCATTGACAGTCTGGGATTGAACCGCTTTAAGATTTCATCCTTAAATGTTATCAGGGCCGGATTTCCCATATGACACAGTGCCCGAGCCCCCCGCGCTTGGCTTGTAATTGCAACGAATATCTAGTGAAGACATTTTTTGGTCTTCACCTTTATTTGCCAGGATAATGCAACGAAAATCTGGCGAAGACGGCTTCGATGGTTTCATCTCTCCAGAGAATCAAACGTGTCAAGAGCCCCGCGCGAAGTAGAAATCCGGCCCTGAATGTAAGATAAAAAAAATAATGGAAGAAGTTTGATGATCTAAAGCTAACTGTTATCGCAACCCTACGCATTATAACGAGCATTGCCAGATGAAGAGAATTGGTTGATATTAAATGTGTTTCTTTTGTTTCTAGTGTTCGGGTGTCCTGGCTCTTTGAATGGAATTGGCTCGAACACTTCAATCGCGGTCGAGATGTCCCCCGAAGCAGGATCGTGGTCGAAAGATCCTCTGTATAACACAGAAACCATTTTCTTTGTTCCAAAGTCGAAACAAATTGTCCAGGTTAGTAGAAGCGGTATCCTTTTGATAGTCATTGGTCGATTAATTCACTGGGCTAAAGCAGTGCATCGTTGCGCGGCGCAATCAGATTTACAATCTAAACACATGAAAGTGTTTGTGTGCTCTGACTGCGGAGTTCTGGTTCACATCTGTGGTTAGAAAGCCTTCCAACAAAAAACTAATGAAGTTTACGTTGTTGAAAGTCATTTTTAAATTTAGCCCCTCTTCAAAATGTTCATATTGTTTTGTTTCCTTTTTTTAACAGCAATATAGCAACATGAATAATTTTGTGAGTGGCGAGGAACCAGCTCGACTTCATGCACTGCCTTTTCAAATAGAGGGAACAAGTTACGTGTTGTACGATGGATTTATGTATTACATCAAGGTAACTAGATTTGTAGTCTAAATATTGCACATTTAATAGCACTGTACGAGGCACAGAAGCCTCATTTTGGCTGAGGGATACCTAGGGCTTGTGACGTGAAATTTTGAATCAAAGTCTTTATTTTCCTCCCGACAAAAGCTATATTCCTGCAATATGCTGTTTTTCACGTCGTGACCATAAATGATATCCTCAGTTTCCTACGCCGTCTTCGTTGCAAGGTATGTTATAACATCACTATGGTTGTTTCAGGCGCGAAGTCGAAGCATCATCAAATACAGCTTCATAGCTCAAATGCGGACCAAAGAAGGGAATCTGCCAGGTTTTTATTCCACCAATGGACCGGATTATTTGAATAAAGTTCAGCTTGCGGTCGACGAGAAGGGCTTGTGGGCAATTTATGTTGGAACTTCTACAGAACACATGGACATTAGTCGCATCAACATGAACACACTGAGGGTGGAGGTAATCTATGCCTAGAGCTACTACAGTATAGGTTTATTAGTTCAAGTCAAAATGCATTGCGCCACAGTGGTAAATCTGCATAGTTGCTTCAATTTACTATCTAACTCACTTTTAGAAAGAAGTATTTCATCTTTTCGAGTATTTAGCTGTGCGCTTCTAGCTCTTTAACTGTGCTTTTTTTTCAGCAAACATGGACGACCACATATTCCCAGTCAGAATCACTGCACAGTTTTGTTATATGTGGAATACTCTACGTAATAGGGACATCGTCTGGAAAAGTGGATTACATGTATGATACCAACGAACTGAGTGGAATGGGAAAGTATATCTCGATTGGATTTGACCAAAGTGGTCCGTTTAGTTCAAGTAGCCATCTTGCAAGAAACGGTCGGAGAAAATCTGGACTTTCCCAGCGAAGATTATTTCATTCCCCGGCAGGAATACAATCATCGCCCCGATCTTTTCGCTCGTACAACTTCAGTTCTGTGCTGTACAATCCGCGAGATAGATTGTTGTATGCATGGGAAGCTTCCACCAGTGGTGCTGTGTATTACAATTTGCACTTTGATCCTCCCATACACGCTCAAGGTATTGTTTTGTTTTTGCTTAATTGAAAAGTGAATAATGTGACACAAATTGATAGTTTTACCTAATGTTTTTAAATTCATTGGACCTTGTCATGGATTAGATATTAGTAGTTCCTCACACTGTTGTCATCGTCAATAAGAATTTTTATGTGCAGTGGCAGTGGTGGTTTTGTTCTTGGTGTGGCATCTTTAGCGATAAATCCTGTGCTGATCATGGGATATTTCAGGTTTGTTATTTGCTGCTGATAGTTCAGAAATGCAACTAATCCGAAGCTATACCACGCTATAACTTCCTTATTAACTCTTTTCAATTTCTATAGGAAGCACCAGCACTTCTGGTAGCTCTACCACCACTAGCATTAAAACCACTACAATCAGCTCTCATCAGCAGAAAAGTACCACCATCTCCAACCTCCCACCTCAGCATTGTCCTCCTCTGTATCATTCTGGTATCAGTTGGTCTCAGACACCTGTAGAACGTTACGCTGTGGTCCGGTGTTCCACTGACAGTGAAAGTAAGTCGCATTTTTTTGTTATAAACCTCGCCCAATTAGTACACTTCTTAGTGCTATGAAATAATTAAAGAAGTTGCTTCTGAAATTGAAGGTGAACTAATGATGTTGAAAAATTTTCATTTTTTTTGTAATCTTTTTTGTTCGTGATGGAGCACTTGGGCCGGCCTACCTGAGACCTTCATTGAGTACTTACTACCAGCTTTCAATGAGTACTTGCTAGTTCATACTTGTTTTATTATTTATGCACTAACTAAACGACACGTAGATTATATAGGCTACAAGTTATAGATTTTTCTAGTAGAGTTAGACTGTGAATTTGTTACTGTATTGTAAAGCAGCTGTATTCGCATGACTTCATTTATGTAATAGTATGTTAGGTTTTGTTTGTTCCTTACGCTACTTTTGTGTTTCTTTGAGCCATTTCAGCAATTTTTACTCAAGGGTTTTGTCGCCGTTCGATATATATAATACAACAAAACCAACACCGTTTGAACAACGTAACTATTAATTTGAACAATTAACAAGTGTTTCTAAAGAACTGACGACAGCCAGTAGCAATTAATGAAATTATAGATACCGTTTTGGAAGGAAGTGTTAAAAGGTTTTTGAAAATCCCTGGAGAAAGTTAATTCGATCAGTACATTGGTCATGGTATTGTTTCCAAATCTATGACATTTCTTTTATCGCATAGTCGTGCAACTTTGATGAGCTTTTATCGCTGACAGTGCTTCATGATTTGTGGTGTCCAACACTTATTGGCTGACGTTAGGCTAAGAGCTCAAAAAACTATGCGCTGCAGAATTATGAAGCTGTGAAATGAATGTGGTCAAACATCCTGATATTTTCGATCCTGTTGTGAAGTTTTAATCCCTTGGTATTGTTATCGTGTAACAGATCGAACAGAGTTATGTCAGCAGATGAGTAACTCAAAACAACACCTTAATCGGTCTCTTCCCCTGCGTGTGGGTCGTGATTGAGCCACGATAATATTCCTCGCCGCTTTCGTCATTAATCACGTGATTTAATTGGCGACATGTTTCCAAACAAAAATACAAAATTTCAGATAAGATTTTGCTCTTCTGAACTCAATTTGTAGGTACAGTATTTCTATCTAACTTTAGTTGAAACTTCTTCGAAAACAAAATTGTTCATTGTTTACGATTAAGTAAAAACTCATTACTATTGAAAAATGTAAGGGTTTGTATAATGCCATTGAAAAAGCATAAAACACTTCAGTATAGTTACATAACATGTTACATTTTATTATTATTTGTGACTTCGTATATTTATCATATGCTTACTTTACCTGCTCAATGACGTTTGAAATCAAAAAGTCTAAAATATTGTCAGCGGCTCAGTGGGGATATTTTAAACTGTATTTGGATGAGGTCACTACATATTACGTCATTAGCTCCCTTCTATTGCGTGTTTGTTTGCCACCACTATGGGACGTTTCTGTAAAACTAAAAAGTTGCCTTCGTTTAATTAAATTGAGTCAGTGGCAGAATGGTAGTAGACATTGTGCGGTAATAGTCATTGCAGTTAATTGTCTCCTGTTTTCGTGCCACTTTAATTAACATTGATCTGCAGGACATGTTAGATGGTTTTGCTACATCAACAATACAACCGGCAAATCCCAGTGGGACCCGCAAGGACCCGACTTCTCCGATTGTGACCAAACATTAAATGATATTGAAGACAGTTTGAACAGAGGTATTATGGTTATTTAAAATGTAACTGCAATTGTAACTTGTAAGTCCATCTTTATTCTCCAAGTTGCCTGGGCCAGGAGACAGCGACGGCTCGGCTTCGAGTGAAGCTGCCACCTCCCCACCCGGCGGAGCCTTCACACTGTCTCTTTCAATTGCTGAATATCAAGCAGGAAAGCTGTGAATACCAACTTTTGCTTGACTTTGGTTTGACTCGACCAGAAATGAAAGCCGGGTCTGCCGTTTCAATGGCAGACGCTCTCTAATCAACTGGACCACTGATCGGCAAAAGGTTGACAATGTTGGTAGGCTTCAAATCGAATTATCATTGTAATTGCTGTATTGCACGAAACGTGTAATGAGTAAATGAGATTCATTTTACTCCTTGGCTACACGCTTCGTAAAGAAACATCGCTGCGGTGCTAAGACGCTGGCAACGCTGCGTCCAATTCGACTAGCACGAGATTGAGCCTCAGACCTCCCGTTTCAGAGACGTTGCCGCTTAACTGACTGGCCTGCGGCGTATATTATCAATTTGTATCAAATTAGCCAAGTAAATAAAATCTGAACTGAACTGAGAATTGAACTTTTTACTTTTATTGCTCAGGTAAGAACTTTGTCATGTAACCATTACTTTTGATGTTGCAACATTTTTGTCTTATCGATACAACAATTCATTAAAGTATCAATTTAATCTTCATAAGCCGCTACCATTAACTTGTTTATCATTTGCTGTGGAATGTTGAGGTTAAAATAGTTCAACTAAATCAAAAGGCGGATAATTGTTTATTTTAACTAGATGCTCTTCATTGCCACAAAGTTTGACCAATTTCATGTGCCCTGGTCTCATTGACAAATAATTATATTTTCATTATACTCACTGTAGTTACGCCGAAGCGTTTGAAGCACTGCCTGATTTGACCAGTCTGAGAACTGAACTCCTGACCTCCAATTTCAAATTCGAGTGCGCTTACCACTTTTGAAAATTTCAGGACTGATCGATGCAGCTATAGCTTCTATCCAACTACAGCGCCGCGTAGCTGTCATGTCGCATACCCACCGCTTCACAAATCGGGAAGTTCAGAAAATATCCGGTTTGATCCGGAAAGTCGCCTCAGCTGGACTTCAGCGTGAACCACCATTCAACTCCACACAAGGGAAGAAACTAGCTGATGTAAGTTTTCGCGACGTCATTAATGACCTCATTGCCTTTTAGTCATTTTTGTCACGCTTTTCCTGCCAGCTATTTGGCGATACACCCGGTGTACTTGTGAGTTTTATGACTCAACAAAGCCTACGAACACAAAAGGAAACCCGCTCTCTCCGCCAGGGCTACAGAATCTACGCGATATTTTTGTCAAATATGTCTTGTTTTCGTGGGGAGAAACTGGACTGTAGATAAACATGGCGTCTATGCGCTTAATTACTTTGTAAGGATTGGATTGATTTCTTATTTTTGATTGCATCGTCCATTTTTGCTGCTTACCTCATTGAATAAATAAGAAAACGTTTAGTAATTTGACATGATCACAACAGATACAATGGTGCAGTAGCCATTGTGGCAAAAGCACTGGCAATTTCATCGAAAAAATTATTTAAAAAATTAAAAAAATGCCTGCCATTTCTCGACATAACTTGATTCTTAAGATGCCTTCGTACGAGGACACGAGTTAGTAAGATGCTTCGAGTTGTTAAGGAGTTACTAGATGCTTTTGAATCCAAGATGTCAGAGTTAATCATCATTAGAATATTTCATAGGAGGTAAACTATAATACTTCCAAACCAATTCATTTACCAACGACTGCATTTTGTTGATATTTTTGAAATTTTACCATTACAATTATTGTGTCAAAAGTTTCTATTCAATTTTCATGTTTTAAGCGTTGCTATACTGCAATTTAGTAGTTAGGATGGTAAACCTATTCGCGAACTGCAGTTCTTTGAACGGCATATATGTTATGACGCGTTTTAAAAGAATTGGTCCCTATTATTGTGTCTTACAAGAGCATTTGGTTTATGGAACAAACGGTTTTAATAGAATATTCTTTGCGCATTTATCAAATAATATGTCAATACTAAAGCACTTAAGCATTAAGCAATTGGAAAAGCGTGCCCAATAGGAGATATATATCGAATCAATTGACTCTATAATAAGGTTGCTAAGTACTAAACCAACAAACAATATCTGAGGCCAATTTGAGCTGAATTGATGAATAAAAGAAGTATTACAAGTTTATGGACTACTACATATTTTGTTTCGCTTTGATCATTTTTTAAGTGTACGTTTTTTCGGCAAGTCAACAAATATAGTTAGCTAGCAGTTAATAATTACAGTATCTTGTTTTTTGGCGCCTGACGCAATCGTTAGTAATGAAATTATTCTCTGAAAGGAAAGGTGCTTGTCAAGAGGCTCCAACCACCTCTATTTTTGTATGCACTACTCGCTTGAGTTCAAGAGACCCATCATTTAGATGTTCGATAGATAAAATTTGCCTTGGGTCAAAAACCCAGACCTGAACGTAGCTGTGTGCTTTGTAAAATAATCAAACAAGAAGTATTTAGCCAATTGACCGTAATATACTGCTGTAAATCTAGCCTTTGCATTTTACTTTACGCTGATCTTTTTTTCAAAAATTTTCTTCACCTTTACCGTAATGTGCGAAAATCTTTTTATTTGCCCCGATCTTAACCCTAATCCAAACTCTTACTCAACTGCATTATCTCAGGCATACTGTTTTAGTTTTGCTTTATTGTATTTTTACAAAACTTGCTTGCTCGTGTTTTTTGGAATGGTCATAAGGACTGTTAAATAGTGGCCCTTAATAAGCGCAGGAAAGGTATTCCGATTTTTTAAACGTTGTTTTTTGCTGTTCGACTGTTCGTAAACTTTTTATCTTTTCAACTAATATATCCACAAAACCATAAACTCAACAAACACAATTATAAGGCAAAGATTAAAAGGAGCGAAAATTGCTATTGTAAGTTTGATCACAAATCTGTCCGATTATTCGGTTAAACGAGTTCATGAAATCATTATAATTACCGCTAATTAATCAACGCGCTATATCACATTAATCAAAAATTAAAAATCGCTTACTAATTTCTTGTTTTGAACTTTTGCAATTATTTCCTTAACTTCGATCTTCGCCAATCGAAACAAAAACATGACGTCATTGGCGCACACCTCTGATGAGGTCATAAGTAAGAGCAACCTTGCGACCTATGATCACATGAAAACAATCACAAAGCGCCGAGCAATGATGTCACAATTTCGCTGATAACTTTTAAGTGCTTTTCCATTAATCCAGTGTTTTTTTAGCAAAAAGTTTGGCTAATTATTTTAAACCACCGCTGAATTTGTTGCGGTTATGGTCCACTGCCCATTAACGCACAGGTTTTATTGATTGGCTTGGAGTGAACTAACTTAACATTTATATTTGGAACTAGGGAAAGATCGGCAATGTTTCGCTGTGACATCATACGCTGTAGTATGTATTTAGATAAATGTAGCTCGAATTTCGAGGTTACTTTGAATAAATTGTCGAATTGACTCATGCAACTAGCGACGGTATCGAGGGGCCACATCAACGAATAAAATGTCCATGTTTTCATTCTTACCGGCCAGTTGGTCGAGCGGTAACGCGTTCGTCTCTGGAGCGGGAAATCTGAGGTTCAAATCTCGGGCCGGTCAAATCGGACACAGTGTTGCCAACGGCTCGCCACCGCTGCAACATTTCTTCGAAAGAAGCTGTGTTGCCTGGGCGCAATGACGCGGAAATAGGCCCTGCCAACTCGTTACACGCTTCGGCGTAATACAGCGAGTATAATGAAGGATTTGATTTGATGTGTTTTCATTCTTAGCTTCTATGTTTTTTTTTGATATATTAGTAATTCAGTTCTTCTATAAGTTGATTATCATGTGTATTGGATGCAGAGCACCGCCTCGTCAGTGGATGCAATTTTACTAGCGGAGGAGGCCTGGGCGAACATGGGAAGTAAGACGAGGTACCAAGTAACTGATGATCTGGTGACCAGCATGGAAGATGTGGGATACCTGCTCGCTCACTCTCTTGCCGGCGATCGAGTTCCAGGTTTGCGTGGCTTGGAACTTTGTTGATTATTGAGTTCAATTGTAGGACTTTGCTTTTCTTATGCTTGAGCTTTTTGATCCTGCGGTCTTGCTAGAGCTCTCACTACAGCGATCTAAACTGCCTGCATACTTTCTTAGTTTTCGTTAGGCTCTCGTGTACCTCTAATTGAGCCATCGTTCCTGTGGTTGATTGGAGATTCCAGGTCCTTACATGTGGAGGAGAACGTGGTGCAACCGATGCCACTTCATACAAGAGCCATAGCAATGCCCTGAATGACTTGGCCATTTTCCACAATTCATAATAGTAGGTGCGCAAGTGGTCACTGACCGTTGGACGCTTCTTTCGACCCGATGGTAGATGCTGTGTTCTTGAACAAGTCACCAGTGATTACGTAATCCTTTGTATGATATTTTTAGCTGTGGAGAGCGTGATGAAGTCGGAAGTTGCGTTGCATGCGCTGGTGGAACCAAGATCGCGTAGTGAGGTCAAGTCACCGCCTTCTCTCGTGCATAACCGAGTTACTCTGCCAACTGATGACTTGGCTTTAAACAAAGGTACAGCTTGCCGCTTGTATTTTATTGCACCGTTGAGATTTCTGTCTTTTTATCATCAAGAGGTCCAATGTGATCTGCAACTTAATCGCAGTCGGGAGATTTTATAAATGCGATAAATAAGTTGTTAAAGTTTTTGTTTCGTTCTTAACTAGTGTCTTTTAAAGTGATCTATTTTGTTGTTCCAGGTGTATTTTCTACTGCTTTTGTATTTTACGAAAAATTGGCCAAGTTACTCAACGCACCAGTAACAATGGAAGATCCTGGCGATTGGAGAGTGGACTCTGGAATTGTTTCTGTTGCTATACAAACCTCTGGTCATCACAGGCAACTTAAATCCCCCGTAAAAATTTCAATGGCTACTAATAAGGTAGGTGATGTAATGCATACACAAGTGAACCTGGATTGGTGCAGCAAACAATGTAAATTCATGAATGGGGCGCTTAGGACAGCATCAACTTTTGGTTGAAATTCATTTTTTTTGCACAGTTTTGTCGTTGACCTGTTTTTGATTATGATCAAATACAGGTATCCGTAATCGATCATTGGTTTTACTTGACGTTTCAGAACTACTTGCAGTACAGTTTTGCACCGTAAATTTCCAAAAACAATATTCTCAATATTTTTGCTCCGTGAGAAAAAGCAGTAAATAATAATTTTCTTGATTGCTGGTTAAAAAAGTTACCACGAGATGGTCATATTCCTTTTGCTTAAAATTTTCACTTTGCAAGTAACGTTATGACGAAATAATTTCACGCGCGACCACTGATTTTAATTATGTAACAGCAAAATGATTGCACTGACTACATTTTGAGCAAAACGACAAAATAAGTTTGATAGTTGCTGATGTTCAGCTGTGTGATATTGTTATTCTAAGTTTGTTTTTTTTAGTCGTTTCAAATCAAGATTTTGCCCATAAGCTCACTATCTCGTATAGATTGTTACCTCATGAGCCTCTCTATTATTCTTTGGTGTTAAATTATTCATTTCTCACAGGGAGTATTGTCGTTTGAAACTTGAATAAACAAAGTAACCGATTTTTACTGCGGGCGGTTTGCCAGTCTTGGCTCAATGGTTTAACCTTGTCAATGGAAATTAAATTTCACCTAAAAGAGTTAAAAATGCAGCAATACTTTGATCAATAAAATGAATAAAGATTGGGACTGTGGTTAATAGAAAGAGCATTTTATATTAGCTTTATTGGGAAGAAACATCGCTAGGTTGCCACCCAGCGTATTGTAGGTTTTTTAAATCGTGCAATAGTTCCGAGCGCATTGACTTCTTGCGAAGCAGTTTTGTGTTTGAAATCTGCATCGAGCTGTCGCCTAATTAATCAGTATTTAATGAAAAATCAAAAAAAATAATGAGATTTTACAAAAGTATGGAATATGTGGCAGGGAACTACTGCGGTTTAAGCTGATTATTTTTTAGCGCATCAAAATGAAACTGCTGAAAATTACATAAATAAACATGTTTCCGAATCATTATTTTTCTGCTACTTGTGACTGTTAGTTTTATTTAATATATTAAAATTTAGTTCCATACGATAAAGCGAAATACAATAACGATGCGGCCTTGCCAGTCAAGTTTAGCGCCACCTTCAGTACTATTTTTAAAACTATTAGTATTTTTAAAACAAACTATTTCGTATTATTTTTAGGCTGCTGGTTTACCACGCAAGTGCGCTTTCTGGAAGTACGAAAAAAGGTAAGAATTGTGCGTAAGTTTTATTTAATATTTGAAATGTCCATCATACTTCTCGCAGTACATCATTGGTTGCTATCGGCAAATCGTATTTTCGATTAATTTATTTTTCTCACAACCAAGTGGTTTGCGTCAATCGCCAGCAAATACGCCAGCTGGTCGCGAGGAACCGTTTGGTTGTCGAGTCAAGCGGTCCAATGGCCTTACTAAGAATGTCACTGCAATGGCAATAGCACCAACATACATGAATATTACTGTTCATTTGCACTCAACTGACCTTGCCGATTTACCTGGGTTTGTTCTTGAATAGGGTTTTAGCCAAATGCCATGTTTATTTATCACCCGGGCGACATATAAAAATATACTTTAAAACTGCGCTTTGAACAGGGAGGGACGTGGATTCTGGAGTGCGGATGGATGTCGTGTGACGTCATCAAACTCGAGCCACACCGAGTGCTCGTGTGATCACGTGACCAGCTTCGCAGTGGTGGTTAATGTGGCAGGGGCTTCTGCATCGGCCGGCCATAATAAGCTCGCACTGAGTGTTATCACGATCATTGGGATCTCCATCTCTCTCATTTGTCTTCTGTTCAGTATCATCACATTCTCCTACTTTAAGTAAGTTGGGCACATCCAGCAAGTACGTGAAATTAATAGCTGACCTTAGATAAATACAAAGAGAATTATCAGAATATTTTGATCTTGTTTCTGATTTAATTCTCACTCCAGTCTAAACCTTTGAAATGTCAATGTTATTCTTAAAATTTTTTTAATCGGTAGCTGAACACTGCTTGCTCTTTCACTCGATACTATTTCGTCTGTTTCTGTTCAAAGGTGTTGGTGATGCAATGCTTCAGGGCAAACTTTTTCGTACATACAGTAGTATTGATTCTGGTACTCTCTGTATTGCGTTAAATTGTTATGGCAATACAAAGAAATGCTGTCTCCATTCAGGGGATGCAAAATAAGCAATAAAGCATTTTAATGGCGTAAAAAAAAACAAAAAACTAATTAGTCGAAAGTTTGCGGAGCTGATTTGCTGAGATACACTAACGGTCCTAATAGCGCTCCACAGCAGTGAGAACTTTGACTTGTCTTGTAGACTGCAACTCCTTTGCAAGGTCGGAGGCAGATGAGTCTTTAACTTCACCCGGGAAGTTAGTTCGGCTCTCTGTCAAGGCAGTTGACAAAGACGTGTGGTATTATTCAATAAATGTTTCATATCTTTTATTCTTTGCAGCAATCTTCAAAATGACTGCAACACTATCCACAAGCACCTATGCGTTTGTTTACTGATGGCCGAGTCGCTCTTCTTGTTCGGAATCGAAAGAACAGACAATGAGCTGGCTTGTTCTATAATCGCTGGATTTTTACATTATACGTTTTTGGCCGCTTTCATGTGGATGGCGCTAGAAGGCTTCCAGTTATACGTCATGTTGATTGATGGGTTGGGGTCAAAGTCAAGATGGAAGTGGTATTATTTGGTTGGATATGGTTAGTTCCCTTATTTTTTCTTTGCAAAGATTTATAATTTCGTAATTTTTGGGCTAGAAGCTATTAGTGCTAAAACCGCGAAAGTAACTTACCTCAGTTTTTGGTAGAATTTTCACTCGCAATAAATGGCCAATGGTTAAATTTCTTTCACCAAAATCAGATTCGTATTGATCACTTTTTTCAACCGTGTGGTTGATGTAATTCAACCATTAAATACTCACTTCCTTACCCAATATCAACTAAACTTTATGAAATTTTTCACATTTTTCAGGAATTCCCCTTGTTATCGTCGGTGTTTCTGCTGCTGTGGACAACAGTGGGTACGGGACAGAGCGCTCATGCTGGCTGAAAGCTGACACCGGTTTCGTGTGGAGCTTTGTTGGCCCAGTGTGCGCTGTTATTCTTTGCAATTTGGTGTTTCTTGGAATTACCGTAACTAAGATGTGCAGACAAAGTCAAATCTTTGGCGATCTCAGCAAAATTCAAACCATAAAGTAGGTGGCAATACTAAGACACGACTTTTCTTCGGAAGGTTTCTCGCATTTTCACGCCAATACACGATTCCAACAAGCGGCAGGTCAGGGTTAAATGACCTAACAAAGTTATGCGAGTATACTCGCTGTATTACGCCGAAGCATGTAATGAGTTTGCAGATCCCATCTCCGTGTCATTGCGCCTGTGGTCAACACAGCTCCTTTCAAAGAAATGTCGCAGCTTGGCGAGCTGTTGGCAACACTGTGTCCGATTTGACCGGCCCAGGATTTGAACTTTAGACTTGCTGCTCCAGAGACGAACGCGTTACCGCTCGACCAACTGACCTGTTAACAAATAAACAACCTAGTTGTTACAAAAGGCTGTTCCATAGTCTACGACAGTGTGATACACAATAACAAGATTTTCTGTATTACGCCGAAGCGTGTAACGAGTTTGTGGCCCATTTCGTCATCATACAGTGGTTCCTGGCCTAGGGCTACTCAGGCTTTAGCCATTCTTTATTACGCTGTATCCAATTTGCCTGCTCGGGAATGGAACCAATAGCCTTTCCCTCGAGAAACGTTTACGTAGACTTTACTACGAAGCCAGTGTATAGCACAATATACCTGTTCATATTTTAACTTTTTTTGATTTAGATATGGCTTTGCAGTGTTTTTGAAGCAGATTTTCATGCTGATTCGGAAACCCAACAAAAATTCTTTCGTTTGGTTGAACGGTTTCCATGTTACGCGATGGTTTCGGAACCCCGCTTTTGAAAAAACGACCTTTTTGACACTAGAGTGCGCTGCTTTCAAAATATACCTAAAGCAGTAATTTAACTAAATGCTCTTCTACATTTTACATCTTAAAAAAGAAGCTGAGCGAATTGGATTTCTGGCTCGGTAGTTATGGCCACTTTAGTGATATTATTTGCAAAACTCCGTCTAGTGGCCAAAAAGTATTTTTTTTAATTTTTAATAATTTTTTTTTAGTTTATGTCTATTTCGCCATTTTTAGTGAAAGAGACTTAATTATGAAGTTGAGATTTTCCTGCAGTACCACTAGAGAGAGATAATTTGCAATTTGTTTCAAGATTGCGTATTGATTACTGTTATATACGCTAAGTTAACGCCACTGCAAAAGTTTGAATAAATTATGTTTTGGCGCGATTTTTTACAGCTTTTTTTTCAAATATCGACCTAGATCATAAGGCTAGCATTTAATGCAACAACGACACTTGCCGTTTGCAGCATAAATATAGTTGCAGTATTACTGTACAAGCGTACAGTACTATAATATTTTTACTTAAATTTACAATGACCGCTCCAGCAATTTCAATGAAGTTGAAAAGCTCTTTTGAATAACAAAGAAACACAATTTAAACCAACATTTGCAGATTGTCATATTAAAACAAAACACAGTTACCAAACTTCAGCAAATTTCAAAAGTTTCTGTTAAAACCCAAAACTCAGAAATCAGATAGTTTTTGAAAAGGTTTGTTTTGATCTGTTGGCAAAAGTCCTGTGTTTTTGTTCTACAACCTAAAGTATGCTTTGTCGTTATTGTTCATTTGTTGCTAAAATTTCACTATTGTCACTGCAAAATTCAACTCAATGCTCAGCTGCCTCATTGCTAACTTCCAATCCTGAAACAATCTGGTTGGTTTGTTGAAACGAAGAATCGTCTTTCCAGTGTACTACTGAATCCATTCTTAAAGGGATATTGCTCGAAATTGGTTTTATTGAAGAAATGAGAACTACTTGAGGTAATACAGGTCCGGCGCCAAAGTAGCGTGACTGGGGAGGGCATAAATAAATTTTTGTAGGGCACAAAACATTTTTCCCTCGAATTTGAGAGGGAACACCAAAAAAAGAAATCTCCGAAAAAGCGGTTCTTACTCACGAATAAAACAGTATTTAGGGGGTGTTTGAGCCCGAACTGCACTCCAGTGGCACCGAGCCTTTTACTTTCTTTGGGGTACAATCCTCGCTGGGGGGGCACATTTTTTGTTTGGGGGGCACAAGCAGTGATTTGGGGGATACGACCCCGAAATGCTCCCGTGGCGTCGGGCCTGAGGTAACAAAGAGGTGCCCCAAACCTTTCCACGATTTCCCTTATTCGCAAAAATGCATTTTAATCCTTTTGACTCTGTACCATAGGCATTCCTGCATTTTGCAATTTTGTAAAATCACAAAAGGCGTATTGTAGATCAGTAGGCTACTGGCAGCATAAATCTACAGGTTCCAGGAGTAGTAGCCAAGTTTTCAGATTTGATTATAGGCTATTCACTGCTACTAGATGGCAATCGCGTTTCTTAATTTTCGAGAATTTTTGCAAAATTATGCCTTTTGTGATGTTAAAAAACTGCAAAATGCTGGGTTACCAATGGTGCGGAGTCAAACGGATTAAATTGTATTTTCGTGAATAAAGGAAGTTTTGGAAAAAGGTTTGGGGCACGTATTCATTAGCTCAAAAAGTTCTCAATTCTTGAATAAAACCGATTTCGAGCAGGATCTCTTTGAAAACGTTGCTTCAATTCCAATTAGATCAAAAAATAACATAGCCATGTTTCAGTATTGATGAACCCATGCAGAGTAATGTCTCAATGTAGCCTACTTTTGATAGTTCTGGCTTATCTGTTTGAAAATCTGTTTGAGGATATTTGAACAAGGTGGTAGCGATGGCTTTCTTGATTTCATCACTCACTAAATTTGAAGATAGTCCAAGTGGTATGTGCCTTATTGACAAATGCATGGTATTAGTTTGCCTCACCGGTTGCTACAGATGCTCCTTATTTGACACTAACGCTTTAGAAAGTTGTAAATGAGTGGTCGGTTAGAGATAAAGCTCTATATGTTCAGCTTGCAAGCGCAAAGTCGACTTGTATACTTGGTATCTGCCACCAATAGGCACATACCACTTGCACTATTTTCAAATTTAGTTGGTGATGAAACCAAGAAAGCCATCGCTACTACCTTGTTGAAATATCCCAAAAATAGATTTTACGAATAGGTAAGCCACAACTACAAATGTATATGAAGACAGCACTCTGCAAGGATTCATCAATGAATCGTGGCTATTTTTTGATCAACCAGTAATTGAAATTGAATCAACGTTTTTAAGAATAGATTCAGTAACACTGGAAAGACGATTCTTCGATTCAACAAATCAACCAGATTGTTTCAGGATTGGAAGTTAGCAATGATGCAGCTGAGCATTGAGTTGAATTTGGCAGTGACTATAATGAAATTTTAGCAACAAATGAACAACAACGACAAAGCATAATTTAGGTTGTAGAACAAAAACACAGGACTTTTGCCAACAGATCAAAACAAATCTTTTCAAAAAATATCTGGTTTTTGATTTTTGGGTTTTAACAGAAACTTTTGAAATTTGCCGAAGTTTGGTAAGTGTGTTTTGTTTTAATAATATGATAATAAAAATAATAATAATTGCAATTTACATCCCCCTCGAGATACTTCCAACAAGTGTCAATGCATCTGACTAAGGGGCAATAGCAGAGGTGGGCACAAATAACATTATATCAAAAGCGCAACGCAACAAAGCGCAACGATCTTTTCAACCGGCAAAAGCGCAGCGCAAAATGCGCAATTTAATTTTTTTGCTTTCTGAAGCGCAGCGCATCTTCCGCAATGAACTTTTTGATTCAGTTGAAGCGCAACGCAATTCCGCAATTGCGGAACGGTATTTTCGTACTAAGTTAAAGCGCAACCTAACTTCCGCAATCGAAATTTCACAACACAATGCAAATACTGCGTTTTTTGCAATTTTAGACTGAAAAAGAGTAAATAACTTGCTAAACAAGCCCGAAATTTATCAATATTACGATGGAAATAGAGCAAAATTAAGTTCAATGTATAGAATTGCGCTTTTAACCGAAAAAAATTTTGAAAGCGCAACGCAATTAAAGCGCAACAAATTTTAAACGCTTTATTCCGCAACGCAACTTCCGCAATGTTTCAAAATAAAAAATTAAAGCGCAACGCAACTTACGCAATTGCGGAGGTTGCGGAAGTTGCGCTTTGCGCTTCTGATTGCGCTTTGCCCACCTCTGGGCAATAGTAACATTCAAATAGCTTTACAGAAATAAAATCAACACACAACAGAGGTACTAATTCTACAGCAATAAGCAGCAAAATACTGGCATTAAACAGTGGTAATATCCTCAAAGGCTAAATTAATATAATATGCTTTTAGACGTTTCTTGAAAAGATACAAAGTTTCAATTTCACGCAGAGATAATGGCAACGAATTCCATACCTTGGGTGATGCACACGAAAACATAGATTGGGATCTAGCAAAGTTTAAGCTAGTTACCGTTTGCAGCAGCCAATTGTTATCATTAACACGCAAGCTATATCTTGCCGAAACAGAACGAGAGTTGATTAAATTTTTCCAACATGTAGGAGCATAATCTGCAAATGTTGGTTTAAATTGTATTTCTTTGTGAATCAAAAGAGCTTTTCAACTTCATTGAAATTGCTGGAGCGGTCATTGTAAATTTAAGTAAAAATATTATAGTACTGTACGCTTGTACAGTAATACTGCAACTATATTTATGCTGCAAACGGCAAGTGTCGTTGTTGCATTAAATGCTAGCCTTATGATCTAGGTCGATATTTGAAAAAAAAACCTATAAAAAATCGCGCAGTGGCGTTAACTTAGCGTATATAACAGTAATCAATACGCAATCTTGAAACAAATTGCAAATTGTCTCCCTGTAGTAGTACTGCAGCAAAATCTCAACTTCAAAATTAGGTCTCTTTCACTAAAAATGGCGAAATAGACACAAAATATAAAACAAAATTTATTAAAAATTTAAAAAATACTTTTTGGCCACCAGACGGGAATATCACTAAAATGCCCATAACTACTGAACCTTAAGACGTAAAATCCAGAGGGGCATTTAGTTAAATTACTACTTTAGGTATATTTTGAAAGCAGTGCCCTCTAGTGTCAAAAAGGTCATTTTTTTTCAAAAGTGGGGTTCCGAAACCATCGCGTAATATGGAAACCGTTCAACCAAACGAAAGAATTTTTGTTGGGTTTCGGAATCAGTATAAAAATCTGCTTCAAAAACACTGCGAAGCCATATCAAAATAAAAAAGGTAAAATATGAACAGGTCTATTGCACAAAGTAATATGTACTCATACTGGCTTGTTGTAGAATCTCTACAGGTTCTCCGGATTGGTGCTTCAAAACCACTGAAAACTCAAGTTTAATTTTAAGTTTTTAATTAAATTTAAAAATTACTATTTGATTCGGAAATACTTTGTTTATTCAAAGTTGGAGTTGAAACAAACTAAAGTATACAGGCATTATCCAGTATGCTAAAAGTTACTGTATGTGCGTTGCAAGCGACTAAATTTTTTTATGCTGATATTTTCACAGGGCGGCAGTACGAGGATCTGCTATTCTTGTGTTTCTTCTGGGAATAACTTGGGCATTTGGTATTTTGTGGATATCAGAGGGAACAGTTATTATGGCTTATTTGTTCGCTTTGTTCAATGCTTTTCAAGGGTTATTCATTTTTTTCTTTCACTGCCTATTCCAGAGAAAGGTGAGATGGAGTTTTGCTTCATAAAGCTTCAAAAGAATTAATCGTATCTTCGCTACATCAAACGTATTTGAAAATCGTTATCAGTTTTTATTTAGTTTTATTTGATAAAAATAAGCAACAGTTCATCCTCAAACAAAAGCCCAACCTTAGTATAAAAAATACTTTCTTTCTATCTAATAATTCAAATTCCAACAAAACTTAGTAGCATTTGTGTTTGAAGGCTTGAGAACGCGAGGGAACAGAGTTGTGTGATGTTTCAAAATAGAGCAGAGAATCTAGGAACCGTGAAGCAATTACTTGACCAAAATTTTGCTTATGGGGTTGTTTTGCCAAGGAGTAACAACTATGGTTTCATAATGCCAAAACGAACATTGTTATAATGTTAAACGCATTAAGCAGCCTACACTACAGCCAATGTGGCCTTAATTCAATATCCTTTAAAGTGTATTTTTTCAGGTTCGGACTGAGTACAGACAGTTTTTCTCACGTTTTTCTTGTTGCGTCAAGGAATCGTCGAACTCGTATCTAACAAACAGCATGTCTTTCTCCAAGAAATATCCACCATCCCGATATCCACCCTCCAACCCCGGACACACACTGGCCGATGTATGGAACTTTTTTGTTTTTGGCCGAGTTTGCTACGATTTGTAGCAAGACTTATTTCTGACATCATTTCATAAACCATCATTTTCTTAGCTCTTTAAAATGCACTATTTTTATAAGTTGTAAAGTTGTCCGATGTGGACATTCCAGTATACCCACATCAAATTTTTGATTATTTTCGTAAGGTTTTGCGTGGTTTTTGATTACAAAAAAGATCTAATTTGTTAACTCCGGTCTTTCTTAGCTGTATAGAAGTTCCGTAGTATTCTAACGTTCATAGCTTTAATAACTATACGTTTTCTTCCTGCTAATCATATTAGAAAACGCGATGTTCGGCCAACACGGAACAGCTTATCGTGAATAAGGTTCAAATTCGAAAATTTTTGTGGATAACTGTACTTGTTGAATTTGTCGCGCTTAGGTGCATTGTCGATAGCGTTTCTTGACACAACGGTTACAATTTTTTTTCTTTGAATCGAGAAGCGTGCTACCACGGCTAAATCGTTATATATAACACATTTTTTCATGTTTTTTTATCAAATTTTTAGCGTAACAATTTACGATTCAATGTGCTTTACTTAGAATTGACTTTGAGCCTTTCGTGATAATAAATCGTTTGCTTTCGAATTTCTTGCAGGCTCAAATTCAACGAATGCTGGGGGATTCACGGACTAATCCGTCTCACTCCGCTACTCTATCCGCGCAAGAATATCCACCGATGGCCTACAGAGGTGAGCATCTCTATCATTTTCAAAACATTAACGCTACTAGTACCGTGACTTCGATGACTGTGTCCGGATGTGTTGTCGTATTCGCTGTCAAAATCAACACAGTTAAAATAATCAGCTTGACCCGACACGAGTTGGGCTCAATTATTAAGTCACAATAGCCACGATTTCAGTTCATCTGTTGACAAAGAGTAATCGAAATGCTTCTTGTTACTGATCGATTCTGGAACTAGAATTGATCTTAAATGTTTTTTGTAAAAATTGTTGAAATTTTTTTAAACTTATCTTAGTGGGACCAAGCACTCCCGTTTGTAGCGGCCCAGTCTGGTTAAAAGCTGCAAACAGAACCCATACAAGTACTCTGATGAGTTTGTTAGTCAAGATTATGCAATGTGCAGCACCAAGAACCTCGTACTGCTATGTTTTAATACATCTTAATCGTTACGGTGTGATTTACAATAACGTGAAAACTTGTGACTAATAGTTTCTAGTTAGTTAAGTGTTTTTTCTCGCAGAGAACCACCACTCTGGATTCCATCAAGTTGGTAACAACCGCTCTTCCTCTCAATTGGAACGAGCACATGCTTCTGTCAACTCCTCAAACTCATTCACTGATCCACTCCACATTGTACGCAATCCCTCCTCTGAGCGAGAAGTGGAAGACGAATATGACCACTTGCAACGCCACTGCCACATCCATGGAAGTCATCTGGCTGGTTGCCTCCAGATTAATCACCCTACTG
Source organism: Trididemnum nubilum (assembly GCA_963965965.1). Classification (NCBI taxonomy): domain Eukaryota; kingdom Metazoa; phylum Chordata; class Ascidiacea; order Aplousobranchia; family Didemnidae; genus Trididemnum; species Trididemnum nubilum. The sequence continues at coordinate 32,284,053 of OZ014478.1, forward strand.
GGGCCCGACGAGCACCGGGGGATCCCCCTATCCCCATTCCCCATCCTCGATCGCACACCATGAATGTCGTTAATCCTGCACGGAGTCAGCAGCGGAGTTCGGAAAAAGAGGGCATTGTACCGGGTTGGAAAGGACAGAAAGCCAGTACATTGGCAAATATGCAAGGAAGGGAGTGGGACCGTTCCCGGAATACGGATGCTCCGCACAATGAAAACACTTACCTGCTGCCTTCGAAACATTTCCCAGGAACAAATAAAATGGAAAGTAAAATCCAAGAAAATCCTCGTTTGATAGAATCCCTCCATCCAACTGCACGCCAGCGACGATCCATGAGCAGTTCAGGATCGGACGATCCCATTGTTAATGACTACAGTGCCAGTAGCAGCGCGGATTCGAAGCCGCCGTCCATTAATGGATCTATGAATGCAAACTCTGTTGGACGTGGTGGTCCCCTGACGACTCCCGCTCATAGATGGGAGAGAAGTCGCTGTCCGATGCATCACAACGAAGAACATGTGGAGCGTGATGAAAATGATCTTGAAGTTGAGCTTTTAACGGAAGCAGATACACGGAGTAGTGCGGAGTGTCTTCATCTGCATCCAAAACTGTGCAACGAACTGCAACGCGACTCCGCTTTTTGTCAAAGTATGCAAGAGCTAGGAAGCAGCCCCATGAACTTCTTCAGTTCCAATTCCAGCCATTCCAGTCAAGAACATCCACAAGAAGTTCAGCGTCAGTGGCTGCATGGAAGCTATGACGCCCCCACTTCGAAACCCAACAACGCCTCGTATGAGGTCGAACCTCACCGTAGAAGTTCTGACCCTTATTTTACTGAAAAAACTCGTTACACCAATCATCCGAATGAAAGCCGTCACCTGGCCATGGTGAACGAGGGTGATACCAATGATGCCTTACGTCATAGGCCAATGGTGACGCAGTCATCTCACTATAGCAACCAATACAATGCTCAGCAAGGAATAGATTCATCGAGCAGAATGATGACGTGCTTATAAGTTTCTTTTTTTATCCATTTGTTTTTATTTCTTATGACAATTTTTGTTTTGAATTGTTATTTATTTTCAGTCAATAAAATGCTTGTTAACGTGCCAAGTAAAAATTGTGATGCGTTGATGATATGCTCCCGTCGTGTAAAATCTAATGCAAGCTCTCACGCTCGTCACTCGCAAAGCAAGTCTCCATATCAGAGTGTGACTGTTTCTTTTTCAGGGCAGCTAGTCAAGCAAGCAGCCATGCACTGAGGCGATCTCAGCTTACACATACCATTCAACAAAATAAGAGACATGGGTCGTATGCACTAACTTGGATTAACTTTAATTTGCGGATGATCAATTTTCTTCGGGCTTAGTCGATGAACTTAAGTTGCAAGTTCAGAGACGCTATTCTTGAATTACTTTATAGTTAGAGCAGTTTGCCCAGCCATTTGTTTAAACTTTTCACCAAAAAGTTTTGTTAATCCTCGGATCAAAGTTAATTTACGTTGGTGTATATGACTCGTGACGTCACAAGCTGCATCAGCCTACGATCGCCCGGAAAAAGACTACCGGTACGGATTGGATTCGAATCAATGTCCGCAACAACCATGCACATTACACTGGTTTCCAGAGCTGGACAGCGAGCTTCTTTTTAGTAGCGCGTTGCCTCTCTTTTTTGAAAGGGGCGCGCTCCTTTTCTAATGGTCAATCGCTACTCGCTTCCTTTTAAGCGGAGTTTTTGGATCAGAAACTAATATTATTCCGAAAATTTCCGGAATAATTTCGAAAAATAATTTTAACGTCATAGGGAGTTTCTGGTCAGTATCGTCAAAATATAAAGTGTTGCAAACGTCTTTTTGCACCTGTATTAGTGCAAAATTACATTTTCTACTTCCATTCTTTTGTTTCTGCAAAATATGACAGGGCTACCAATCTTAATTTTAGTCGTTTGTATGGTTAAACATGATATAGCACGTAAATAAATCTGGATCTTATATGACTTGTTCATATTGTTTAGCACAATTCATTTGTATTTTTGCAATTGATAAATTTGTTTTTGTTGCTCTTTATTTTTCTGAGATGTAGGAAAACTTCGGGGGCATTAAATAGAATAACATTCGAGGCAATCGCAGGCATCGACGCATAGGCATACCCTGGAGGCCTGCCCCCCAATTAAAATGTCACCAATGATCAAAATGGGACAAAAAAGCCTATTGTTTGTTCAGTTCCTTTAAATATTTTCGCGTACAACAGCACATGCATAGCAGTAATTAACAATAATATTGACGACCTGGGGGCCGGGGCCCCTTCAATTCAATTTTTGCCAACCAAATTATATGTATAACCCGGGTTAAATTAAAGGGTTTTTGTCCAGAAGTTGCTACCTTAGGCCCTCATCTATTCTTTTCATGAACGTAATGCAATAACCAGGACCGGATTTACCATAAGGCACAGTGCCAGGCGCTCCGCGCTCAGATAGTAAGACTTTTTTGGTCTTCACCTATATTTGCCAGGAAGATGTTGCAAAAATCCCCTAAGTGCCAGGGGCCCCGCGCAATAACATGGTTAGTGGGCCTGACCATCTATTGTACCATTTTTCAATTACAATTCACTTCCACCAGGACAGTTTTTACGCTACAAAATACTACATTCTGAAAAAAAAATTAGCTGGGGTAAATGCCCATTGAACAAATCATTAAATTTTGAATTGAGGGTGCCAGCGCTCTTTGGCCGTACTTGTACTCCTACAGGTACAACTGGTTACTTACATAACAAAACAAAAATCTTCGAGTGGATTATTATTTACAGCTAAAATATTGCAGGAGGCAATGTACTTTATACTTCCCCTACTTTGGCCAAATCATTTAAAAAATTTAACACCTAATGCAAGATTTTAAACGTGTGTTGAACTTAAATGAACGTAAAAGGAGGAATAAACAATTTGATTCTTTCAATTGGCTTTCAAATGACCCTGAACACGTACGAAATGTTATCCAATGGCATTACACAATATCTTTGTCCGACAAAAAGTTTTTTCGAAAATTTCTAATGACGTCATTGCATGTGATTTGTGGTTGGGCCCCCCAATCAAAAATCTTCGCTACGCCTATGCATCAAAGCACTTCTGATAACCATGGTGGGCCTTATGCTTTTTCTTTGGTTTTTGAAAAGCAGTAACTGCAAAATTACGTTTTCGAGAAAAACGAATTTAAAGGTTTGAGGCTTTCCCGTTCTCACCAAACTTGTCGAAGAGCGTTGAAATTTTGTCTGGCAATAGGTAGATCGAGCTACTCTCACCAAACATGCTTAATTTCAGGTCTTTAAGGTCACATGAAGTTGTTTATTTTAAACTTTTTTGGAAAAAAACGCATTTTTTGTGCAGTAACTACTTTTTATTGTTTGTTTGGCAAGAAAAATTTCAGAATTAAATTATTAAAAAGCAGTAACTGCAGTTGACTGATAAAAATATATTTTAGTTGATGCAGCTTAAATTTTAGTAAAGCAATAAAGAGCAAGAAACCAGCCGAATATGTTGATTTTTGATTACACTTTCTTTAAATCAAGCAATTTAATTACAGGTATGACAAAGAGGATAAGAAAAATTTAACAAAAAAATTAGCCGAATATTATCACTGATGTGTTTTTCCATAATGCAGTTGAGTCAAGTAAATAAATAAAACACCGTATTTTAAGATTTTTTCGGTGGGCGGCAACAAAAAAAACTAATTTTAAACTTGGCAATTTTTTCGGGCTCGTTTATTGTCACCATAGTTCGTAATCCTGGGCCTAAGCCAACTGTAATTTTCAAGCAAAGCATTATTAATATTTTTGCGTAGCACTTACTGAAGTTTTTCGGTTTTGGGCCCATTGAAAACTTGAATTGGTATTGATTGAACTCAAAGGTAGGTGGCGCTACTTCTGGAGACAAATATGACGAGTAACAGTACGATAATTGGCGGGGGAACGTTTCCCTGTCAACCAAAATGCAGAATAAGGAAAATACCACGTGTTTAGGACTTTTTAGAGAGTCCTTTGCTCTGATGGAATGGACTAAACCAGTGGTTCTTAATCATGGGGAATTCCCCGCTGGTGAGGAATGGCGGAGTTGCCAAGTGGGGAATGACCAGTCGGACAGAAGAACACTGCTTCAAAATTTAACCCATCACATGTTGAATTACTTCACAAATCACAACCATTTAAAGACTGTTTTAAAACAAAAACAACCATATTATTTATGAGGTATTGTATGTATGTTTGAGTAAAAGTGACAGCACTGTTTTATAATTTGTCAAAGACCGATGCTGTGGTGGGCATAGGCTTAGCCAGGGGTAGGGGGAGGGGAAGGGGCTTCCTTTTTTTTGCGTACAACAGTAATTAACAATAATAATGACAACCAGGGGGCATGGAGGTCCCCTTCAACACAAATTTAGGCAACCAATTTAAATGTATCCCCGGAAAATATTACGAGTTTTCGTTCTAAAAGTTGCTAGCTCAGGCCTTAGCTAACCTTATCATGAACGTAATGCAATACCCAGAGTCGGGTTTACCATATGGCACACACTCCCAGGGGCTCGCGCTCAAATGGTAAGACTTTGTTTGGTCTTCACCTATATTTGGCGGGAAGATGTTACGAAAATCCCAAAAGTGCCAGGGACCCAGCGCAACGTTAACCGGTCCGAGCAGTAACATGGTTAGTATAGGCGTAACCATCTATCGTATCATTTTCAATTCCAATTCACCTCCACCTCTCCAGTTTTTACGCGAAAAAATACTTTTGAAAAAAATTATAGATAAAGGAAATGCCCATTGAACAAATTATCGAATTGAGGTGGCCAGGGCCCGGTAGTCGCACATGTACTCTTACTAGTGGATATTTTCATGACAAAATAAAAATCTCAAAGCCAATCTTCGCGTGGATTATTATTTACTGCTAAAATATTGCTGCAGGCAATATGCTTTACTTTCCCCTATCTGAGCCAAATCACTTACAAAATTTAACACCAAAATGTACGATTTTAAACACGTTTTGGACTTAAATTGTAAATAAACGGAGGTTTGAACAATTTAATTTTTTTCAATTGGCTTTCAAATGTTAAAAATCTAGTTCTTCCAAATGGTTTTGAACACGTGCGAAATGTGATCCATTGACATTAAAATAGTTATTTTTCTCCAAAAATCGCCCACAACCTCCGGTGGCTGGGGGCTTCGCCCCCAGACCCCCGGCTGTGATATGTTTGACTTACCCTAGTTTACTCAATACGTTTTTCAATTAAGACACTTTCCCTCAGTTTTTAGCAAAATCCTGGTTGCATGCCAAACCAGGCCACAGCTTCTGATCTTCAATTCTACGATATCTTTGTCCCACAAAAAGCTACGCCAATTCTAAGAACTTGGTGGAATAAACAAATTTGAACTTGGTGGACTGGTGGGAAATGTAGAGTCGGCAAACTAAAAAGTGGGATATTGAAGAAAAAAGGTTAAGAACCCCCCGACTAAACAATGATTTAAACATCGAGCCATTACTTCTCCAAATTGAAAGATCTCATTTTCGATGGTTGGGCATGTAAGCAGAATGTCTCAGGAAAGACTTCTCAAACAAGCTTTACTTGCTAATGCAAGTGGGAAAAGACCAGTTGGATGACCTAAAACTCGATGAATCAATTACAATGAGGATCTGGAATGGAATCAGTGGGACTTTACCCAAGCAAAAAGATGGAGGTGATGGAAGACCGTGAAGTGTGGCGGCTTAATCTCTAGTTGCCGCACCACAATTCTCACGGAAAAGCGGGCAATGAAGAATGATGATGATTTTTTTGCATGAATTTTCCCTTACCAATTAACAAGAGTTAAGGGTCTGTCATCTTGAAAAATCAAAATTAATTGATAGAAGACAGATTGTTATTGGCAAACCAGCCCCACCTCTCTTAAAATCGTCATCAACACGTATCGGCTTCATTTTCCTAATTAAATCCCTTCAAGTTATCGAAATTGCCTAATACCATAGCAATGATCCTTGGCGAATGGCAATAAATTGATGAATTTAGTATTTACAGTGTGGTTATAGTAAAATGGACACTCAATCGCTTCCTAATCTACACCAAGGCAGTTTTTTAGCTAGAAATTCTGTCGCTGAGATCACACTTGAATCTTATGATACGCAATCTCTTGTTTACTGATTCATAAATGATTACATCACTACAAAACATGTACATGAACATCAAAGTGCAAGAAAGCTACAAAGTATCACGTGATTAAACAGTTCCAATAACTTTGTTTGTACGATATACACCTCAAAAGATTGAATTCAAAAAGTCTATAAACTAACTGCACTACTTTTCCAGTTTTGTTGCCAACTTCAATCCCAGTATCTCTAAAGGCACTGCTAAAAAAATACGCTGTTGTCGATTACCAGTCTATTTGATATAATATTTATAGTTGAAGACAGAAGTGTTCTATAAATCCTCTAAACTGCCATTATTATTATCAAACGCCACAAACAGTAACTTCAAGCCCAGATTACAGTGCAGAGTTGGTAATAAGCGCACCAAACCAATCTAAGCTCGCGATGAAGGTATTGCCCTGGTGCTGAAAGCATACGTAACACAGAAAGCTAAAAATGTCGAGCTAAAAAAACACCTGTCACAAGAAAACGTTGTAAACAAAAACAGCATCTGCACAATTTTCATGCCTTGAAACTGAGAGTCACAAAACGATACCCTCAGTTTTATTCAAAATTTAAGAACAATGCCAGCCTCAGTACAAAAAAAATAATTAAACAAGGGCCAAATTAAAAACAAAAACAAAAGCGAAATATCCAAGTTTTTATGATCATTGCCGGACCCGTGGTAAGCAAACTCCGCGGTGCCGGTCCGTGACGAACTTGCTACCGGGTCGTTTTTGTAAAGTCAAAGTGTTTATATATCATTTATGTTTAGAGTGTTTATGTAGCTAATACCTTCGACGTTTTTGTAAAGTCTAAGTGTTTATGTATCATTGAATCTTCGACTTTGAGATAAGCTTGCCAAGAGTAAGATACAATAAGTGCTGACGCTGTTACAACGAAATCATGGAAAATTTGCACATAAAAATATAATCGTTAAGCTTTTATGCGACACTTCGCTTTTTTAGAGAGGTTTGTGACAAAAAAATAAGTTTGGCTTTGAAAAAGGATTGCACACTGAGCTGACAGCTAGGTTGCAAAGGGCCTATCTCCAACGCTGGAGACGAAAGTAATAAGCTTAGTATTGAGGAAGCGGCCAATTTGTTGTGTAGATGAGGTAACAGCCAGGTTGCTTCAGTAAGTTTACCTCATCAAAACTGAATACAATGAGCGGTACGTCAAATATGCTCTGGCTTAAACCGACCTAAATCGCAAAAACTTTGTCGATCCCTGCAGTAGACTATAGTGTTTTGCTGCAGATCCCTGCAGTAGACTACAATGACAGTAGACAGTGTAGATCCCTGTAGTAGACTACAATCGACAAAAACTTGCTCTTTTTTCACAGTACAGTTTCAGAAAACCGCACCTACTACGAACAAAATGAGGCTGAAAATTCGTGAAAATTGAAAAGCAGCCGCCTCAACCCAAGATCGATTGTTTATATTAAAAAATGGTTATATTAAAAAAAGAATGTAATTAGAGAACGATAAATAACTTGAGTAGCCTTTCAAATACAACCAAAAAAAAGGAAGATAAGATTGTTAAAGTCAACAAATTATTTCAAAAAAGCACCAAGAATCATACCCAGAATTTTTGGGCGATTTTCACAAATTAATTCCTTGAATACAACGAAGTATAGAAGATTTGTGTCGAGGCATATTAATATTAGTCAAATGTAGTATCACATTTTTGAATTTTAGCTGCGGAACGCAATATTTCTGGATTACATACGATACACCGCAATGCACTACGAAATTTGCACTTAATACCATTACGATACAATTACTGAGCAGTGGATACTTGTGTTCGGGGTCCGAAAAGTAACTAAGTTAGAATAATAACTAATGAAATTAATGCAAAAGCTTAAAAATACAACTGCAGTGAATAACAGTTTCGCAGACTAATCGCTATTGGGGGCCTCCCCATTTCTTGGGGCAGGTTTGATGGAAACAGGGCCACCTCCTACCAAGCCTTGGGCTGTATTGAAGAGGTTAATAGGAGAGTTGCCATCAGTAAATATTGTAGACTGGATCCCAAGAGCCGCCAACATTTTGACCTAAAACAACAAAAACAATTATTTTTCTTCGTTTGTCATGCTACTCTTATTTTCAGAAATAGAACATTTTTTTTACGTTTGAGGTTTTCACAGGCTCTGCAACACGCTAATAGACACGTTACCAATTTCTAAAAAGACTGATTTGACCCGACCTGAAAACGCGAATCAAGAGTTTATCCATAAATCAGTAGACAGCAAAGATTTATCGTTCTGTTCAGGGTTTTAGTTCCGTGTTGTAGACCACGCAAACAATATTTAACATAGTTCTTTCCTAGCTTAGCGACTGCTGTTACTGTCGCTTTCCACCTTAACAAAAAAGATGGTCCGAGAATAAAATCATAGAACAAAGTCCATTGGTGATGTGGGGTTGGAATGGTTAACGCAAAGCGACCAAAGTTCTGTTTTTTCTTCCAGTCATGTACCTACCTGCAGTTCAGGGCCAGCAACAGCAATCGCGCGGATCGTGTCTGCTCCGATACTTGATATCAGTTTCTCCATCTTATCCGTCTCGATCTTCGACAACTGCTCCTGTCTGCTGATTTCAAGCTCGTTCTGCTCCTTCCGGAACCGTAACTCCGATTCGCGGATCTTCTTCGTCCGCTCCAGATCTGAAGCCTGAAGTACTCCGTAACGTTATTCAAGAAACCATGTCTGTTCCGGGAATATATGTAAGGTTGAGATTGATTGAACACACACCTGATCAAACTGGTCAGTAGATGATAAATGGAAAAAAATTGTCAGTCTTGAATATAAACAATAGTGTAGGGTGGTGCGCACTGGCATGGATTAACTTTAATCCGCAGATCACCATCAGTATTCTACACCGGTGGATTTATTAGAAAAGTATCCTTGTTGAATCACTTTATAATTAACAATATTATAGCAATTTGTCCGGCCAATGTCTAAACTTTTCTCCTAGTTTTGCTGTTCCGCGGATTAAAGTTAATTCAAGCTGATGTATACGACCCTACGTAATAAGATAGTGTACTTCAGTATTTTACTACGATAGCTGTAGTGTTTTTGAAAAACTTTTTTAAGTTTCAAAAATGTTGACCAACGTAGCAAAACGATGGTGGACGTTACATAGCGCAAAAACTGCGCCTGGTGGATGGTGGTGGTACTACCCGACCCCTTCCGAGGGATGGGGGCGCGAAGGAACTCCGCGGAGACCCAACAGTCCCACACCCCAAGGTCTGGACCATAGATCGAGAATAGAGAGAGAGGAGCCAAAGATAGATTTGCGAAGGGGTTCAGAAGCAGGACAGTCGGAGGAGATGATTGAGGTCCTGTAGAGGGTGTCCACAGGCACTACAATCAGAATTCTCCTTCCGACTGATCCTGTGAAGATATGAAGATAAAAGAAGACTGTGACCATGGCAGCGAAGACTAGAGAGCTCACTGCGTATGGAGCGAGAAAGAAGAAGTTCCTCCGAAGAGACTTCGGGGACTTGGAAGTTCAGATGGGAGTGTGAGATGTGACGTCTCCAATTGCGGTATTGGGAATAACGGACTTTGGCAATAACTGGGGGAAGAGGGCTTGGGATCGCATCAGTCGGCAGAGAAGCACCAGTTTTGGCAAGTAAATCCGCTTTTTCATTTCCGGGGAGACCTGCGTGTCCGGGGACCCATTGGAAGCTCAAAGTGGTATTGTTGGAGAGGGAGGAGGCAAGGGACCAAACATTCCATTGGGACTCAGGCAGGAGATAAGAGGGGGCTGAAGAAAGGATAGAGAGGGCTGATTGAGAGTCGGTTAGGAAAAGAACTGACTGGAATTTGCAGGTCATCAAATGGCTAGTACACCAAGCAAGACCTTGCTTGAGGGCAAAGGTTTCAGCTGTGAAGCTGGAGGCAATTGGACCGGAGGAAAAGGATAGGGAATAGGATGTGTTACATTTGGAGCATGTTGCATACAGTCCAGCGCCACCGGGACCAAAAAGGGAGGGGACAGATCCGTCAGTCCATACTTGGATATCAGATGGGGGGAGGGAGGATAGTCTGCTTGAAGCAATTTGGAGTCGGGCTGTACTGCTGCCTATGCAGTCGGGAATGAAGGGGAAAACAGTGAAGTGGGTTGTGGACCATGGTGGAAAAGGGGGGCACGTGATCAGAGACTCGCGTGGGGATGGGAGTGGTTGTGTGCTAAAGAACAGGATGATCTCCAGGAGGGTTTCTTCTTTAGTCGACAGGGAACGTTTCTAATTGCCAGGGCATAAAGCTGGAGAAGTCGGGGGGAAGGCGCCGAGCACGTTCAAAGGAGTAGAGGGTCTGATGCTTTAGAGTCAGCTTTAGAGGAGGGAGTTGGGCCTCGAGAAGGAGTAGTGAGGAGGGGGTGGAAGAGAGGCAACCAGTAATGACCCTGCATGCAGCTCTGTGTAGAACTTCCAGGTGATTGGTTGCAGTGTTGCAGAGGAATGGGAACCATCCAGGAGAGGCATATGTGAGCACTGGACGGACAAAGGCTTTGTAGAGTAGGGAGAGAGATTCTTTTGTGGGACCCCAAGAGGCAGTGGCAATTGAGCGAAGGGCTTTGTGGCGTGGATAGAATTTGGAACACAGGGATTGGACATGGGCCCCAAAGGATGGAGTCCGATCAAAGGTTACTCCAAGGAATTTAGGGGTGGGATTGAACAAAAGAGGGAAGCCCAAGAGGTTCAGTCGGGGTTGGAAAGTGGCTTGATGGGGATCTGTAGAGAAAAAGGAGGACTCACACTTCTTTGGATTGACTGGAAGTCTCCTTAAGTTGGACCATGTTTCTAGGACAGCGAGGGAGAATTGGACAACAGAGGAGGCTTTGAGCGGGTCTGGGGAGGAGGACCAGATGGCCAGATCGTCAGCATACAGGGAGGCATGGGCACCCCGAGGTAAATCCTTAGTGATGTCATCAACAAACAGAACGAAAAGGACTGGACCAAGTACCGAGCCCTGTGGGACCCCACGTCTGATGCGGAAGGAGCGGCTGTGAGAACCACCAACCTGGACTTTAGCTCTACGATCAGAAAGAAAGGAGCGCACCCAAAGAACGAAGCAAGGGGGGAGTTTGAGCGAGAGGAGTTTGTGAAAAAGAGCAGAGTGCCAGACCGAGTCGAAAGCCTTGGAGAAGTCAACAGAAGCCAAAACGGTTCGGTCTGGAGGTTTTTTCTTTTGGAAGCCGTCCCAGATTGATTGAGACAGATTTAGAATTTGGTCAAGGGGTGACCTACCAGGACGAAAGCCGGCCTCGCTCAAAAAGCTTGGAGATGCAGGAGGTGAGGGAAATGGGGCGGAAAGAGGACGGAGAGGAAGTGGGTTTTCCAGGTTTATAAATGGGAATGATAGTGGTAGGTTTTCAACAAGAGGGGAAGGTGTGAGAGTGCCAGGACCTGTTAAAAAGAGAAAGAAGGAGGAGCTGTGCTGGTTCAGGCAGGTGCTTTAGTAAAGGATAGGCAATCTGGTCAGGGCCAGACGCAGTGGAAGAGGAGAGATTGCTGATGGCAGTGGAGAGTTCAGTCAAGGAGAAGGGGGAGCAGAAAGAATTATGGAGGGAAGAAGCATCCTCACAGCTAGCTTTCCGGAGTTCATTCATGAACTATCGTTCAGCTCTGCGCAAGGAACGGGGTGTCGCTTGAGATAGATGTGAGCGAAGATAAGAGGCGTGGTGGTTGGCAGTGTCAAGAGGGGAAGTGCAATCAGGAAAAGAAGGGTCTTGGGAGGTGTTCTTTTTGCCAGAGATGGCATTGAGAAGCCCGAAGACAGCACGAGGATAAGAACGGGGAGACAGGTTAGAACAGGTGGCTTGCCAGGTTGCAGATTTGGCTCTAGAAATGACTGAGGACGCCCTACGAGAAGCGTCTATGTATCTGAGGCGGTGCGACTCAGATCGGTGTGCCACGGAGCGGGCCCTCCGTCATTCCCGCACTGCAGATTCCGCTTCCTGGGACCACCAGGCTTTGGGGGAACAACCAAGGTGGCCAAAGGGGATAGAGGCCTTGGCAGCTTCGACTAAGAAGAGGGAAAAGGAGTGGGCAGCCTGGTGGATGTTGAGTGCATCAAAATCAAGAGAGGGAAGGTGCTCAGCAATGTAAGATTGGTAAATATCCCAACTGGCCTTTTTGTAGTTGAATTTGGGGGGACGAGTGTTTGGGTGACGAACTGGAGAGAGGGGGAGGACAATTTCAATGGGGAGATGGTCAGAGCCAAGGCCAGGGAGAGTGCGCCACTCACAGTGGGGAGCGAGAGACACAGGAGCTAACGAGATATCAGGGGAAGAACGGCTCCCAGTGGAATGGTGAAGGAGCGTGGGAGAGGCGGGGTCGTTCAGAATTTCCAGACCGGAGGAAGTGATCCAGCGAAACAGGTCATTTCCGAGCGGGTTAGGAGGAATGAGTCTGTCCCATGTTGGGTGGTGAGCATTGAAGTCTCCGAGGATAAAAGTGTCAGGGGAGTTAGGAAGGATGTCAGGGTAGAAGGTCCTGGTGCGAGAGTCAGAAGGAGTGTTTCTGATGGGAGGGGAGTAGAGGTTAAGAAATTGAAGAGGAAAGTGGTTGGAGAGAAGGACTTTAACAGGTGTAGTCTGAGTAGCGGTCCTGGGAAGACAGAGAGGAGACAGAAACAGGAGAGAAAGCCAAATCAGAGTGGATGAGAATGAGGACACCACCACCAGTGTTATGAGTACCGGAGGAAACAGGGCCTTGTCTACCGAATGTCCGATCCGTGCGGAGGGCATAATAACCAGGGATTTGGAACTTTTTGGTTGATGTAAGATGTGTTTCCTGGAGGAAAATGAGGTCATAGTGGTTGCCAGAAAAAAAAAGCGATCAGTTCGGCACGGCAGGAGGAGGAAAGACCGCCGGCATTCCATTGAAGAATTCTGAGATTGTGTGAGAGGCGTGGATTTCCTTGAGGGTGGGGTGGCAAGTTGTGGACCGGCTGTGAACCTGTGGGCGGTGGTGATGAAGCAGGAAGGGAGAAGGCGGAAGGAGGGTAGGTGTTAAGGAGGGGAGGATGTGAGGGGAGAGGCAGAGATGAATCCATGAGATCTGAGCAAGCAAGTGGAGAGGGTGTGGGTGGGGGCGGAGCTGGAGAGAAGGGGCAGGGGGACGCTGGCCGGAGGGTGGGAGAGGCAAGGTCCCCATTAAGACAAGCAGGGCAATTCCAACCCATGGGGGAGCCGGCCGCGCAGATTTTGCGAAAGTCAGCCCGGGTCAGAGAGGAGCAGGAGAAGTGCACCCACTTGGAGCAGGTGGAGCACTTTGAAGAATCCTTACCTACCTCGAGAGAGCAAATGGAGCAAGGGGGGGGGGGGGGGCCCGAGGTGGACGTGATTGATAAAAACCAGGCGGTAGTGGGGGGAACCCTGGGGGAGGGGGTGGAGGGGACGCAGGCGGCGTAACAAGGAGACAGGTACGCGTGGGGGAGCCAGTTGTGTTTTGGGGATGGCACGCTGGGCATCGCCAGCCGACTGCTGTGCCAGTTGCACAGATTGTGCGAAAGTCAGCACGGGTGAGGGAGGAGCAAAGAAAATGCACCCACTTAAGGCAAGCAGAGCATTGAAGAGAATCTCTGCCCAAATCTAGATGGCAGATGGAGCAGGGGTACCTGGGGTGAGGATGGTTGCTGATGGGGCCTGGGTTAGGGTGGACATTGCCACTAATAAGGAGCAATGCCAGGATAAGGAGACGCCGAAAGGGGGTCCGGTCAATAAGAAGAAGAGGAGCCGTCCAGTTGTGACCGGTCAACGGGCGGCCCAGCGAAAAAACAGTCCGAGACAATGGGAACGACCTTTCAGTTGAGCCCCTCGGGAGATCTGTCCTGCCATTTCGACCCATCCCCATTGGGGAGGGGACTGCACCACCACGTTGAGGTGGCAGGACGTTGGTGCAGGCCCCTGGTGGATCGCCAACTCAGTCGGTAGTTGGTCGAGACAGCTAAGGCGTCGTTTTTACTACGACTCTCATCGCATGATCTGGGTTCACTCCGCACCCTGGTCATGTTGTTCCGTCCTTGGATAAGACGCTTTACTATGATTATCTCTGCTTGGTGGCTTCGAACAAGCAGCAAATTGAGTGGACAAGAATTCGAAGAAATCCACAGGAACATTAGATCGTGAAAACTACTAAGCAGGTACGGATTCTTTCAAACACTAAGTTGTTATCGCAATGAAAAACGTGCAGATCTGCCGGATTATGTGATAGTTAACGTCTGACGCAGTTCGGTGACATTAGGATAAATAATTAAATATGCAACTACAACACAGCTGCCAGCAGCGATCAGGTTAAACTTTAGAAATGGATTTCACTGTACAGCTGCATGGCAAATATTGGATGTAACAGCACACAAAATATCCAGTATATGGCGTAAAAATAATGACATTGTTGCATCATCAGATAGGTGGAACGGAGAAATTTGGTTGATACCCTAGAGTCAGTACAGACCCAAGACCTGAAAAGGAGCCAAAAATTACTCCTCTAAAAGATAAGGCAATAGTTGAGGTATTTGGGGTGCTGCAGCGGGTGGGAAGCGTTGCAAGAGTTCCTCTTTCGTTTGATCCCACAGAGCACGCGATTTTCAGCAGGAAATTCGAATCGTGGCAGACAAAGCAAGCGGTGAATACGAACCGCTTCGATCTCGAGAGCTTTGGCTTTGAGGTGGGCTTGCTCTACCGCTGTTTCGCCTTCGATTCGGGCAGCTTCCGCGCGCGACTGTGCTTCTGCCTTCGCTTGACCGGTGCTTTCGATTGCGGCGCTCTGTGATTGCAGTTCGAGCAAATCGCGTCGCGAACGTTCTGCCTCCGCTTCATCAGCTATCTTCTGTCGCTCCAATCGTCCCTTCGCCTCCTGCTCAGCGCGCTGCGCTTCGTGTCTGCAATCGCCAGACTTGTAACAACAACAAATATATAAATACGGTTCTACCAACATTTTATGCTGGCGATAGTCCACAAAAATAGCCGAGGTGCTCGTAATCTTTACCAGCGATTCTTCAACAGTGAAAAATGTAAAGAACTGTTAGTTTCAAGCTTCCCAACTACAAAGAAAGTTGGATTTTAAAACCAATCTGGTGTGGCCTGGTGGGTAAGGGGTTTGCTACTGAAACAGTAGAAACGGGTTCAATTACCGGTTGCGTCAAACCAACGACTATAAAAATAGGTCTTCACAGTTTTCCTGCAAGACTTTAAGCATTTCAAGGAATAGTGTGAAGCATCCACCGGATACGCAGGTGGTAGCTTGACGCGAAGACCGAAAGGTCCCTTCGCTGTCTCCTGGCAAAGGTAACTTGAAGAATGAAGCTGTGATTACATTTCTTACTTGCCCTAAGTCGACAATGATGAATGCAAACATTCATAATTGTTTCGTTACTGCTCCAGAGCATTATTTCAAGGAAATTCAATAAGCATTGTGAAGAACATTCTTAAAACAGCATGAAAGTGAATTGATTTGCTTCAGCCAGGAATCTATCGGCGAAAAAAAGTGAAAAAGGAATTCATGGCGACCACAATAACAAGAAGCACGAAGGAAACAGACCAATGAGAAAACTGAAAAAACCGACTCCATTGTACTGGAGTTCATCCAGCTTAACCGATGGTTTTCTACACAAACCGAAACGTACCTGGCGGTGGCCTCCTGCGAGTTGGTCGTGATCTCGATAGCGAGTTGTACCGATTTGATGAGCGCGTCCCGGGTTCGCTGATCTACCGGTTCAACCGACTGTATATCGATCGACGTGACCGCGAGACTGTTCTGCGGGAAATCGAAGCGGTCGCGAACCTTATTGTTCTGATCCAAACCGAACACAGACGAACGGATAATGCGCGACGAATTCTAAACAATCAAGTGGTATATGTTTTGGCTTGAAGTTATGGTGAATTTACACAGTATAAGTTTTTCGTCCGTTTTTGCTTCGCGTTGAAAAGAAATGCGTTTTTTCGTCCGCATTTTTATGTTTATATCCGCATTAAGTAGACTGTTACATATAGATCGAAATTTTGTGTATTAACGTGAGAGTGACATTTTAAACTAGGGCTACACCTCTTTACAAAAAAATTTTTTTTTTTTTCGGAAAACTTTTACCAAGTATGTGACAATTTGGTTCGAGCGGATATGGACAAATAAAAATGTGGACGAGAAAGAACGTACTTTTTAATAGAGAAAAAACGTACAAAAACGGACAAAAAACGGATACTATGTAAATCCACATTTAACGAAAATAAACAGAAAATTTAGATGACAGTGGCCAAAAGGGGGACAACACGACTCAAAGGCCACGAGGATCTAACTTTTACCTTATGGAAGTCGTCGAAGCTGACAGAAGCGACAGCGCCACGGATGCGGGAGGCGATCGCCTTGCACATGTCGCCGACGAAGTCAGGAACGCTGAACAACTTCGCGGCTTCCTTCTGACTCTCCATCTTTGAAATGTCAAAATGCCTGCACGAAAGATTATGATGCAATAACGGCCAACTAATATTGAACCAAATTTCATCAGGACAAAACGGTTGCTGATGAAGTCTAATTTTGTTGGTAACAAAAACGCATAGCTGCCTCACAATACCATAAAAAACTGAAAGATTTTCATTGATTCACCCTTTGTCAGCGTTATTAAACATAGCTGGTTCATATTAAATTCAAAAAGATTGTTCCAACACGACATCCCATCTGATGACTCCGACACCGGATGAAACAGGCGCAGTACAGTTATTGTTGTTTACGATGAACGCTCTACTTTCTGCTCTAGCCTATTCTATTGAGAACTTTTCCAAATCAGTAGGAAAAAGAACACAGCTCATTGCGTAAGCAGTAGTACAAATTGCCGAAACGATAATTAAATTACCAGTTCACACCAAAAAAGAGTTCGTTTGGCACCAATTACGTAACAGGAATGTTATCATGAAGCAAACAATTGATATGACGTTTAAGATAAATAACCGTTTACAGAATCTTACAATAGTGCCCTTGTTATGCTATTGCGAAGGTGGTCACATACGGTCAAAGCTTCACAAAAAATTGGCCAAATTGAACAAGTCAATGAAAGTTTTTGCGTTAAACTTAAAGAGCAAGAAAACCGCACGCTTCCAAGCAACCTCACCAGTTATAAGCGAGTTGCAGCGACAGTCGGGCGTGGTCCGATGTTTCGATCGTGATGACGTCAGTGCAGAAGTCGGGGCCGAGCAGCAGCGCCAGAGATCGGATCACGCCAGGGCGCTTTGGTTTCCCGCCAGACAGCGACAGCTGGGTGAAATGCTCGTCAGGACCCAACATGACGAGGTGGGGGCCGAACACAACCCTAGAATAGAAGAAGCAGGTTAAATGATCAATAGTTGTCGAGATGAAAGTGAGGAAATGCATGCAGCTAATTTGGAAGACAATTATTTCAACACATTCAGAAGCCAATATTTTGAGAGGTTTTCAACATCTTATCAGCGAATAGTAACGTGGCAATCCTCAGATCAATCATGGCGCACCTAAAATGCAAAGCTATGACTAAATTATATGAAAATACTCTCGTGGCTTTGGCAACATATGGGAGAGGGAGGTTGTTACATTATCACCAACATTTTAATTATGAGATATGTCTGACAATAACGAGTGAAGAAAGGTGGAAGAAGATATCTTAGCAATTGCACCAAATAATCCAACGCCAATAGCAAACGTCATTTCAGGATACTCTGCATACCAGCAACTTTAAATTTAAGTATGTATGAAGAAAGGAAGGAACTTGAGAAAAAGCTCATAAATTGAAGTCGCTTTCTACTAGTAAATGTAATGTGGAAGCAATTCATCGTAAAGTTTTCACCAACCTGGCCTTTTTCTCTTTGTAATCGTATATCTGCACACAGGCGTTGTGGGGCACTCTGTAGGTAACAACTTGGGTTTTGTTACGCGCTGCTTCGCTCCCTAAACACAGTCAAGTCATGTAGTGTTAATGGAAACAAACGCCTGAGCGACGAAAGGTTGCAACGGATCAATTAATTGGTTAAAAGACATTTAATTAATCAAAAAAAAAGAAGCAATATTACTGGCACATTTATGATTACGATTAACAATCGACCATCGCCTTACATTACTAGTCTGTTTACTAGATTCCGAAACAGCGTGCTTGTAATCTTAGTTATGATTGTACCTTTGAGGAAGGGATTGCTTTGAGGCCCTGCCTCCTACAGAGAAAAAATACTATGCTGTGGTATAAAGTTTGTTCTTTCCTGACAACGGCTACGAAGAGTTAGCTAATTTTTGTCTGGTGGAAAAACGCACAATATAAATCACGTAAAATACATTTTGATCCATGACAAACAATTTCATACGTATATACATATACTCGAACAAGATCAAGCGTGTCGGCTACCTTTTAAATAACCACTGCAAATAGGAAACAATCTGCAACACTTCGATAAAGATTAACTTCAGCAAAATGTAAATTTAGAATAAGACAAACATTTGGAAGCAAAACAGACAGCAAATAACCAAAACATTGGTGATTTTTAAACGTTTCGATCCTCAACATGGTCACATATTAACGCCTTTTAAGTATTTAAATTTAGTCTACAATGTCTAATTTTTAACTTTTCTAAAACATGTTTTAGCGTTGACAATGACAATCGAAAGGCGAAATGTCTGCAACAAATTTACAGCATTCGCTGCTTTGATGCTATTGAAATAGTAATGTATTTGAACATAAATTATGCCTCCAATGTCGAATTGGAGACTTTTTTCACATTTACCCATAACTCTTTGAATTCTATTACTACGAGGCGCCATGGCTGGTGACGCCATACTTTGGAGACTCATAAATTGTCCCGCCCCACTAGGGGCTGATTCCTCTCTCGCAGGAGCCAGCAGGTTCTCCACTTCTGCAGGGAGTTGTTTCTCCCACAACTCTTCATCTTGCGTCAGCATATATGTTTTACCACACACGCTGCGAACCTGCAATGTAACGAACGACCACCAGTCATGATAATGTTTAGCTTAGCAGCGCCTAACCCTTTTGGAAAAAGGAAGCAATCTGGGTTTATTGTAGGGGAAAACCAAGGTCAAAAGCAGTGAAAAATGATTTTTGGTTTCGAACACGTTTGAGGCATTTTTGCAATTTCAACGAAATAAGGGCAACGTAACAAAATAAAGCTTATGTGTGACATGAGAACATCCATTTAGCCAAAGCGGGAAATGCCAAAATTGAAGAACACGGTCGAAATGCGTCGCGATTGAGAGAGGATTTACTTTGGTAACTACAGCCCATAAATAAGCAATTCGCTTTTAAACGATTGCTCATTCGCTAGTGTTTTGCTTTGTCTCAAGTAAATGATGCTTATTGGCTAGCAGTGAACTTAACTGCCCCATTTTCTTGCTTTTACAACAACAAATTTAGAAGTTTGTCCCCATAAAAAATTTTGATATTTTATTGAGAAAAATACCAGAAGTTTGTTGCGCCAGTAATTCACACATTTCGTTCAATGACTTAAAATAAACTCTACAGTGGCTGGTGCGGAAAATCAACATGACCCAACAGACGAGCTCAGCATTAGAACTTATAACAGAAGTCTAGAAATCTTTAAGCTTGAAAATGGATAAAAAAAAAACAGATGAGGGAAGTAGAGACATTTGAGATCCTATGGAGCTGAGAAAAAGTCTCCATCTTGAAAAGATAAGAAGTGGTAGAAGGCTGCGCCAGGCGGAACGAAGTCGAGTGGCACAACTGCTAGTAGAGGGAAGGAGCAGGCAGCTATTCTAGCGTAAGAATTACTAGTTCCAAGTATATAAAGCTTGAATGATTGAAGAAATTCTATCATGCAAGTTATTTCAATCCTGGGTTCATCCGCACCCTGGTCACATTGTTGCGTCCTTGGATAAGACGTTTTACGATGATTATCTCCGCTTGGTGGCTTCGAACAAGCAGCAAATTCAGTGGACAAGAATTCGAAATCCACAGGAACATAGGATCACGTATTCCTCCAAGAACGAAGTAGTCATTGCAATGAAAAGTTCGCGAATCGTCCAATACTTAGCATCTGGCGCTGTCCAATGACAGGAGGACACATATGCAACACAATAACAATTTCACCTCCGCTAACGTACTGCTACCACGCGGTGTTGCCAATTATAAATAGTTGTACAATCTCCAACCTAACTTCCATGACTATGCTTCTCCACGGCAACATGATGCACTACGTAAGATTTGCAGCAGCACTGTCATCGTAATACTTTTGGAAGTTAGGTTGGAGGCCAAGTTTTTGTTTGAAGACGATGTTTTTGCGACCGAAAACTGAAACCAAATTTTGCTTATCAAAGAAGATCTAGTGGTAAAGCTTAAATTCAATAGCTTATTTAAACCGATCTTTAAATTTTTTGATTTTATTTTTATAATTTCAATAGACTACAAGCAGAGCCGACTTTAACGTGAGTACTTCAGTTTTGGAAAGACTTTTAAAATAGCGGCTTAACTTAAATCTATTCCCCTTGAACTGGTGTTTCGGCAGGCTCGCAGTAAATATGGCAATTATAAGCTGACGCAAGACGAAATGTGGGGTGAGCCACAGTTTTACCAACTGAGACCAGATCATTTTACATAGAAATGAATGGTGCCGGTATCAACGACTGAAGAGTGAAAATATAAAAGAAATTGCAAACGATCAAGTTTGTGGATTAGTGTTCCACGGAAATATTCTAAGTGTTCTTTTTTTGCTCGTTGCTTCTTGATACTTCGCCAAACGGGCTTGACATCATGAAGGAAGATATCAACTGAGAAAAGCAGTCTCTAAAAATGAGCACCGCATTCGATCATTATCAACTTGCAGCGCCATCTCGATAATCAGTTTTGTGATGGACGTTGAAACAATTAAGATGGGCCCAGAAAGCATCCCATTATATGCATCAAAGCTAGAATGGGCTTACCACACTCGCATAATTTTCATCTATTTGAAGTTACACAGTTTACCATGTTACTGCCAGTCTTGCCAACTCTGGATCTGATGAACACGACCAATTGTGGTCTGTTTGAGCTTCACTCTGTCCCACTTGGCATTTTTCCAATACCTGGTATTGCTGGAAGTTGCAAGGGGCACTTCTTGCCTTCTTGACAGTCACTATAAGTCTGTAGCTTTTTAACAAATGACCTTCCATCAGATGTGATGATAACGATTCCACGACAATTAACCGGGCGCAATTGACCGCGAACATGTTAACCGGGTCCAACTGACCGTGACGTAAATTTACCTTAAACCAACTAACCCGAATCAAAATTGACCGGGAGGTAAATTAACCGTGCTAAATTGACGGTTTATTTAAATGAACAAAAAGACTTAAAAAACAACACATATAGCACTACATAATTAGGGAACTAAAATTTACATTAACTGTTATTTGACAAATAAGAAAGTTTATTGCACAAATTGCAGGTTGTGGGCGATGCCTCTGAGAAAATCTAATATGTCACGGTTTGCAAAATCTTCAACGATGGTTTTAAGTCGCGCATCCAGATCCTTATCCTCAGGCAAAGTAAGCCAACACTGAAGAACGATCATCATAACAACAAGTCGAAAGTTTGATTCTCAGTCGAGCCAGTCAAGCCACACATCTATGCATTGCGGAGGGATTACAGCTCCTTCGTTTTTCACTGGATGTGATGAAGTTTCGACTTTAACAATAACTGTTAAATGTTCATTTGATTTGTAAATATAGAATTATTTTTTTCGTTTGTTTTGAAGCAGAAAATTTGGATTTTAGCAAAAACTTTAGTTAGAAACAACAAGCGGTTGATTTGTGTATAGCGGTTGATTTGTGTCGCCGGCTAATTTGTTGCCGATTGGCTTGTGTCGCCGGCCAATTTGTTGCCGGTCAGTTGATCAAAACCAATTGTCGCCGGTTAATTTGTTCACGGTCAATTGACGTGATCCCGATGATAACAACTGCGCCGAGTAACGATAACACCACCAAGCCATAGCAGCGATCATGCCATGCATGCAAGTGAGGATAACTTTAGCTTTATCAATCAATGAATTAAACAAAAAAAAATGAAGAAAGAGTGGATGTGCGAGTTGAAATTAATGGACAGAATAAACATTATACGAAAAAATAAGCATACTCAATATCGCAAGGCCTAAAACAATTAGTGGTTCATACAAAACGTATTTGCTCTGAACAGAACAGAAATGATTTATTAAGTGCATCAAGACGAAATGCGGCGCAATATATTAACTCATATCCATGTTCCACAGGAGGCTGCGAAGAACCAGTAAAGGTCGTCGCGTGCATAACTACTCTCGAATATAAATGAATAATTTAAACCATTACGAATGAGCTTTAACGTCAACAAATCACAGGCGTTTTTAACGTTTTCAAAAATAAATTTTAAGAATATTAAATCAAAATACCCAACCTCATTTAACGATATAAAGTTATTAGGTGGCAACTAACTTGATGACTGAAAGATCCTTCGCAACTTCCACCTACATTCACTTTATGCAATTATTTGTTCTTGTCTGAAGTTATTTACAGATGCAAAACAAACGTCTATCCATGAATGATGGGTCTGAACGCAAGTTGAAGAGCTGGCGAAAACGAGGGCTACCAGGCACGGGAAAGGAAAATAATGTTTAAACGATCTCGATTTTGAATGTATGGTAACAGTAAAAGAAACAAAATTACACGATGGAAAAGGCTGGTGAAGGACCGAGAGGCAAACAAAATTGGGCTAGTGAACGACCGATGATTCGAACAGGGAAAGTTGTCCATGAAAAGTGGTAAAAAGATGTTCGGAGCACGAAGAAAAGTAAGCCATCTCCGGTGTACAGAAAAAACATCGAACAAAAACAAACTGCAACACGAAGAGGAAGAAATTGAGAATTTGGTGAGGATACGAGTTCGAAATATTTCTAAGTGACTTGGTGAATATTCAATCGCAGAGCAGAAAGACTACCTCCTACTCTCTTGTTTCTGTCAGCGAGAGGATCCCTCCCAGAAGCCAGCAGGTTCTCCACTTCTGCAGGGAGTTGTTTCTCCCACAATTCCTCATCTTGCGTCAGCATATAAGTCTTACCACACACGCTCCGAACCTGCAATGTATCGCATTCGCTCAGACTGACACTGACAAGCGGATAATGCCAAAAGTTTTTAATTGTATTACTTTATTGTTACAGTCATATCTTATCATGTGCTTGATATACGGTAGGTTTTTTAATCTAGCTATCGGTAGAAGTTAATCGAAACCTTCCGAAAAGATTATTTAGTCCGATTCATATTTCAACAGTATCTATCTACCTGAAAAGTCACACTAACAGAGCAAGCCAAGTTATTAAACAACACTTGTATAAAATGGCAAAGGGCTTTGGACCAGTGCGTAGGCCACAAACCCTTACTCTTACGGCCACAAACCAACTCACTTACAAAAAGACTTCAGGCAAATCTCCAATTTCCACTTTCAAACACTCAAATCAGAAAAAGTAATTTTTATTTTTGGAACTTGATTCACTCTCACTCTGTCTTAAGCGGTATGATTGTGTCAAATAAGTATCGAAGTTCGGGTTTCAGTTCAAATTTCAGTAAAATTCCGACCGAACTTGAACTAGCTGTTTTGTCGATTTTATTGCTTTTTGGGGCAAAAATTTGCTTCTGCACGTAGGGAGAGAAGGCCCACCATTCATACACACATTTTTCTAAAATTATTGTCATTATTCAGATATTTCGAATTAAACTATCAACTTTTGTAATTTGCAAAATGTCCAACAGCAAGTCAACTTGTTGTGAACACAAAACGTGTTCTAGCGCTAAATAAACAGTAATGCAAAAATTAAGATAACGGCCAAAACCTAATCGCCAATCCAAAATTTCAGGAATATCCCATGTCGTCACGCGTCAAATCAATAACCGAATTGAATATATGTACTGTACAGTACATTTCTTATTCCAAACATTGAAAAATGTCAAATTTAAACTGCTTGGGTTGGCAAGGCTCAGAATTGAAGTTATCGAACCACAGCCAAGCAATTCAGCAGCAGACGTTCACTGTCTCAACCACTTTCACAAGTTGTGTTGTTTCTGCCCAGTTGATATGAATTAAAACCAAAGTGTTTATATCGAGTTAAGAAATTGACCAACCTTTCCAGACTTCAAATCTCTCACATAGATGCCTTCACTTTCGTCCAGCGATATCGCCTTCCTCCGGGCGTAGACCGTCACCTTCACTGGTGGAACATAGTCACATGGGCCTCGAATCATCCACCTTCGAGGTAAAAAAAAGAACATGAAGAAAATAAAACATGAGGAAACAGCTCATAGCACTATCGCGTTGAATTTTGTTTAAAATATTTCTGCATGCGAGCAGTTGACATTATTCTACCGTTCATGATGCTACTATCAAGTATGAATTATGGCCCTATCATTGTTGCATGGTAAAAAAGCTTTCTCATTTTCACAACGAAGCGCGTAACCAATACTGTTGATAATACTATGCAGGCTCGGTGTGAATTCTCTATCTCTTGCAGCGAGGGAAGAAAAAAACAACAGATCAGCTTAAAAATCGATAAGCGTTGTGACGTAACTTGCGAAACAATGAAATGGTCACTAAACATTCCATATTTTCTGCTCGATGAATACACCCGTTTCACACTGGACCATTTATTTTTACTTTAAAGCATTTAGTTTCAGATCATGGCAACTCAACATTTATTGCATCGAACTCTTAAATAATACAAATTACATAATCGTATTAAGGTATATAATTAGCAACAAGGGAAGAACAGAGGGACTGTGAAGGAGCCGTTAGGTCTACGAATAGAGCAGCCACACTCAATCAGTGTTCAACTGAAGCAAAGCGTTTTGGCTAGAACGCAGAATAAAGAGTAAATACAAAATCTGGTAGAAAGGCGACAATGAAAGATACTACAAAGATTGGAATTCGTTTGCGGGACTGCTTAATCCTGTAACACAAAAATCACAGTGCTGTCACATACAGTACTGTCAAAACCAGGGATGTGGAAGCGGAAGCTGGAAGCAGTAAAAAGGTATCGACTCCGTTTCTACTTTGGCCATTCATATCGAACGTCAAAAACTTGAATGTGGTACAATTTTTTGTACGACGAAAAGTGAATGTTTGATAGACCATCATTTGCAAAGGAACATTTTTAAAGGCCAGTGATACACTTAGATCTGGGAAGCCCCTACCCCTATCAATTCAAAAATGAATCATGTTGCCAACCAACTTATTTTTAAAATTATAAGTTTCAAAAATTTTCTAATCCTAAAATTTAACTTTTTTCTCAAAAATACTTTTAAATAGGTCTTTGTCCATTTTTTAAACATTTGGGGCCATATTCTAATAACAGAGTATTCATCTACGTATTAAACAAAGTTTCCAGTTCCAGCATTTTAATCTCTTTCACTTCCACAAAATATTCTTGAAAAGCAAACAGAGGAGAGCGTTATAACATCTCTCAAACAAAGATTAACATTGTACGAATGTTTTGTTTAACATGATGCTATAATGCTTGTCTTAACTATTGCTATACAAGAATTATTGTAACATGATACTATTGTGTATAACCGCATAATTCTTGCAGTGTTTTTATTTTGCTGTTCTAAAAATACACGCTGCAACCAAAAATTTGGAGCAAACCACATACATAAACATGTTATTAAAAAAACTTTGGCATATGAGGAAGCTTCGCCCCAGGGCCATCTAATTATAGCCAAGTAAAGATTAGCGCTTAACAGCGTAGATGCAATTGAAACAAGGTATTACCCCGAGCGCTTGGAAATCCATCTCCAGACCCCTAATAATCGCTCATTGTTTTAAACTTTTGGGTGAATGTTCAGAAAACTTCGCATCAGCTTAAACATAACAACCATGTGATTGGACTTTTCGTTTCAAGGCCGTTCCAAATCCGAATTCCTGACTGCGCCCCATGCCCAAATCCTTGCAAAGACAAACCACTAAATACAATTATATAGTTTGGTTCTATATGATGTTTTTAAAATGATCATAACAAAACTGTTTTATTTCGACATAACTGGAAAAAAATTTGCCATAAAATGTTAGGATCAAAAAATTTTAAGCAAAAATTACGTCATTAAGTGGTGGAACCGGAAGCGGTGGAAGTAGAAGCGCTAAGGGTGGAAGCGGAAGCGATTCAAAAATTGCCGCTTCCACATCCCTGGTCAAAACACAACACAAAATCGCATGCTTCATGTGACAGCTTATTGTGTCCGCTATTTTGGCGGGGACAGCTGTAATATGCCATATTTCCAGAACTTTTGAAAAAATGTACACAAAAATCAACACTTCATTATTTTGACGTAGAGCTTTCATTCTTTTGACCCAAAAGCGTGAGCTTTGTAACCACTGGAAAAGTGTGAGCTTCGAACCAAGCACAGCGATCCAACCATACACAAAAACACTAACACGTATAACAAACTGTAAACCGAAAAAACAATGTCATACCCAGGAAAAGTGACGGAGCAAGTTACTCATCATTCCAGTCAGTAATCTACCGGCTGTAATTGTACTGGCGGAAAAACAAGTAAACATTTCGTAGTGGAAAACGGAAGGAATAGTGAGTGTCAAATGACAGAAAGCAGAGCATAAAAGCCGAAGAACAAGATGAAACGATCTAGCTAGAAATTATTCGATTCAGAACAAGCTGGCGAACGGACGTTCTTTTTTAAGTAGCAGTTGATCAAATTTTAGCGCGCCTTGCGCTGCAAATTTTCAGGCAAGGCTTCATCAGCTGGTAGTTTGCTACAGAGATGAAAACCGATCGGGTTGCTGGTCGGGTCGAGATTCTTCGACCGGCCGGTCAAGCCAGTTGAAAAACCGGTCGAATTCTCCTTTCTGACAACTAAAAGACATCTAAGCACCACCCGAAACATACTTATATATTTTATCATAAATAAAACTTATAAAAAATCAGTATTAACAAACCACACCTCTCGAAAACACTTGTTGAATGGTTTCAAGCTGTGACTAATATGCTGTGTCCATTAATACATGCACATCCAGGGACGTATTTAGGGTGGGAGTATTGTGCCATGCCTCCAGACTTTGGGCCACGGCAAAAGCAAAAAAGTGCAAAATATACGTTAAAATCGCGTAATCACATTCTAATAAAGCATTCCTGTGGAAGAGGCTTGCGCTACCTGGCATTTTAGCATCATTTTAATCAGCTTAAGGGTAGAGGTGGCGCAGATTTCAGATTTTTTACTACATGCTAAAATCTTGCTGCTTTGAAAAGCTTGTTTCGACTTAAATTTACCACACTCTACACTGGGCAAGAAAGACATAGGTCTTATTTTTTTATATCTAACTAACCTTGGCTTTTCTGAAGTAGCAGCATTTCTACAAACTGCTGGGGCACATTATATTTCGAATGTTTTCTAGCCAATGTCACAACAGCTTAGTGTTTTCCACGAAAATAACGGACGCGTTGCGTTCATCGGGATAGTTATTTATAACTCGTACTACCGATGAGTTTATATATTGGTTTGACGTTTCGCTTCCCAAACCGGGAAGCTTCTTCAGAACAATTTTCAGCAGTGCTGCCTTTGCAACAGAGTTGTAAGTAAGTAGGGCCGGGCTTTTCGGGTCGGGTTCGGGCCTAAAGTTGACAAAAATTTCGGGCTAAATTCGGGCCTGAGACGTACTTTTTGCTTAAGGAGCACAAAAATTTAATCAAATTAACTTGTCAACATTGCTAAATTTTTCAGACCGAACTTAACTTTCGGATTTTTGCGGGGAAGGATTTGGCCTTCAAATTAGTTTTCGGTTTCGGGCTTATAATTTCGGGTTCGGGCCTGAACTAGTCGGCCCGTTTACAACTCTGCTTTGCAGTTACAAAAAGATAAATGAGAAAAAATAACAGCAGAAGATACGTAACAGTAAAAACATACGAACATCACAATACTTGTACTATTATATCCTAAAACATTAAAATGATTGAGCGATAACATTATATAATTAATATTGAAAATTATGTCACTAACAGCGTGAAAAAAGGAATACTGAAAAAATATGTCACTAACAGCGTGAAAAAAATTAATAATATTCGTAACAACTAGCTGCTTCCCTAACAGTTTGAGAAAGTATGAAAATGATCTATTGCAAAACATTATGTACTGGAAAAGGTTTTTAGCTCCACAGAGATTTATATTTATTGTTCCGTCCGTATAAAAATCTCTGTGGAGCTAAAAAGCTTTTCCAGTACATAATGTTTTGCAATAGGTCCTTTTCATACTTTCTCAAACTGCTAGTAAAGCAGCCTATAGTTGTTATGAATATTACTCATTTTTTTCACGCTGTTAGTGACATAATTTTCAATATCAAATAATGTTACTAATCCATCATTTTAATGTTTTCGGGTGCAATAGTACAAATATTGTGATGTTCGTATGTTTTTACTGTTATCTATCTTTTGCTGTTATTTTTTTTCTCATTTATCTTTTTGTAACTGCAAAGAAGGCACTGCCGAAAAAGTTTAGGTTTGCTGCTCGGCAAATTGCAAATAATCTGTCACCAATCGCTAAAAAACTTTTTTTTTGACCTTTTGCAAAATATCATTAGAAAGAACGTCTAATAATTCAGCTTGTGCCCTCCAGTGCTTTTTATGCTTATTTTGTGCACGTTTTGCGCTGCTCAAAACAGGCCATTCAAACCGAAACTTAACCAAAAAAGGTCTTAAAATTGAGTCATTTTTGCAGAAAACGCAAAAGTTTTTTTGCCTTTTTTTCTGAGACCCCCGTCCGAAGACACAAATTTTAACACCTCACCCATGCCCTCCCTATTTGAAAAATTTTCATTAGATACATTGAACAGTGAACAAAAACCTTCAGTAAAAAAATCGGTCGACCGGCCGGTCAACCGGCGATGATTTTGAAATTTACCGGTCGGGTCGGGTCGAGAAAATCCTGACCGATTCCATCTCCGGTTTGCTGTAGTACTGTGTTGATTCACTGCATGATGAAAATGGATGCAAAGTTGGGCAAAGTACTGAAAGCCATTGAAGAACTAACGACTAGGATTGATGGTTTAGAAGCAGGTTTGGACAAATTTGGGCTTAAATATGAAACGTTAAACGAAAAATTTAATGAGCAAGCCGAGAGAATAACAGATTTAAAACATAAAATTGACGATAAAACCGATCAAGAAGATTATGACAAACTGCTAAAAAAATCGATAAACTACAAAAAGAAGCCTTAATGCGTGAATCGTAGAGCAAAAGATTAAACCTCCTAATCCATGGCCTAAAAGAAAAGAAAAGCACCGAAAATAAAACGAAATTAGAAACCTGTGAAATTTTTAATGATTTTTTATTAAATGGCCTCCAACTAGATCCGACAAAAATTCAACTGGTCGATATTCACCGTCTTCCACAACATCCTGTGTCGAGAAGCGGTAAAAGAGTGACCCGACCTATTATAATAAAGCTGGCAAATGCAATGGATAAACAAACTATTACGGCAAACCAAAAGCATTTAAAACCCTACAATGAAGCACTGAAACGGTTTGACCACGAAGCTAGGACAAACTACAAAACAGAAACAATGAAGCCTAAAAAAGTATTTGTTGCAGAACACTTGCCGCAGAAATTTTATGAACAGAAAATGAATTTAATGTCCAAATTCAAAGAGGTTCGTAAAGCTGGTTATAGAACCAGATGGGTAGTCTCAAATGGATCTTACTGCCTTTTCATAAATGACAATAAAGTCGATCCTAGCTCTCGCTAAATTTTTTTTTTTTTTTCTTACCCGTCTATTTGTTATGTTTGTTTAGTGCAGATGGGGTGAATAGAACGTTGGCAGCTATGAGTTTGAATCTTACCAGTTGATTGATTTCACGATAATCTATCCTGATGTCTGATTTGTCTTGGTTTTTTTCTTTTAACGTTTTAGTGTACACAAGTGCTTTCTCATAGTGCCCAGTGCTCAATTCAAGCTGATTTTTGTTCACGCCGCTTAACATGCCTACCTTTTTGAGCCTGATTATAATTTATTTCTAGAGACTAAGCTTGACTTTTCTTTTTCCCTTACAGTTTATGAGCGGACACGAAACAATGAATCGGCGCTAAAAGGTGGGCATGTGTACTGACAGTGGCTACTACTGACTGCCAGTTTAGTTCCAATGTTTTATAAGTGAGCAGCTGCGTGTGCTCGCTGTAATTTGGTCTACTGTGACTCTTCCGTTTCTCTAGCTTATCAATATCAATGGCGCTTGCTAGCTCTGATGATGGAGATCTGCAAGATTTCCTTTGTTTGAGTCGGGCAGCCACTTCATTTTTTCGTGACCAGGACGAACTTACTGACAATATTTTTAGCGATTTAACAAGCAAGATTAGAAAATGTGAATATCTTGATTCTAGTTGTAAAACTTTAAACCCTGAACCCCAAAATACTTTGTTATTACTTCATGTCAATCTACGCTCATTGCATAAAAATTTCGGCTTGTTTTACGAATTTATTGACTCACTAAACCAACCTCCTCGCATTATCTGTTTGTCTGAAACCCGCTTTAAGCATGAACCTCTCATTAATATTCAATTAAATAACTACAGCTTTATTCATGCAAACAGCAAAACCAATGCAGGAGGCGTTGCAATGTATATTCATGATAATGTGAAATTCGAAGTTTCCCCAGAGCAATATGAATTAGCCAACGCTGAATCTTTGTGGATCTCTGTCTCTGATAACAATCAAGCACCTTCTTATGTAGTGGGGATCATTTATAGACACCCCACTACAACTGACGTTGATGTCTTCATTGATGAATTGTCAACTTGCTTAACTAAATTTAGTAATAATAACTCAACTTTTTATATTCTGGGTGATTTGAACATTAATTCTTCCTCAATTAATCGATCCCCATCAGCTAAAAGGTTTCTGAATATGTAGCTCTCTTGTGGCGCTTTTCCTCTTATTACAAAACTAACCAGAATAACGGATAATTCGGCGACAATTATAGATCACACAATAACAAATGATTTATGAACACTGCATCATTCCTGGTATTGTGAAGACAATTGAAACTAGTGACCATTACCCTACATTATGTCAAATTGACGCGATACGATCTTCTCGAAAATCGGAGTCTAGACAATCCTTTTATCGCGATAAATCAAAATTTAATCCGAATGCTTTCAATGATAATATGAACGATAACTTAAATGATTTTTTCATCCAGTTACCCTCTATAACTAACGAAAACTTCAATGAAATATTTAACATGTTTGTAGACCAAATAAGGCAAGTTGTCAACAAACATGCCCCTTTAAAAAAGGTCTCTCGAAAGCATAAAAGACTGCAGAAAAAACCTTAATTGACAACAGAACTTCTGAGTTCTATTAATATGAAACGCAAATTGTATAAAACTCATTTTTTAAATGAAAATCCCGTGCAAAAGATATTTTATAAAAAAGTTTCGAACAAATTGACAAAAATGAAAACCAGCGCCAAACATCTTTATTACGAAAACGAACTGCTGAACCATAGTGCAAATCAAAAAAAACAAAACTGGAAAACTTTAAAATCACTCTTACCCAATACTGACAGATCAAAAAAAATGTTTAATGGACAAAACTACGATCCAACCAAATTATTCCAAAAAGCGAATCAATTTAATAATTTTTTCTGCTCTGTTGGGGAAGATTTAGCTAAAAAGTTTTTTTTGTTTCAAACAGTAGACTACTCGTTATATTTAAGACATCGTGTTCCAAATTCTTTTTTTTTGAACCTCCAACAGTTAATGAAATTATTGCCTGCATTGGTTCTCTCAACACGAACAAAGCTGTAGGTTATGACAACATTCCTGCTTATTTTCTGAAAGTGGCTGCACCCAACATTGCTCCTTACCTATGCTTTTTAATTGATTATGCTTTTTTTAATGGAATTTTTCCAGGTAACTGCAAAATTACTAACGTTATTCCCATTCATAAAAAAAGGAAAAAAAGATAATCCAACCAACTTTAGGCCGATCTAAATTTTGACTTGCATATCAAAAGTAATTGAAAAAATGATATATAAATTAGTTTTTTTCTTTCTTATCAAAAAATAATGTCCTAGCCCCACAACAATATGGGTTTCAAAAAAATATTTCTACTATTTATGCAATTTTAGAACTTTTAACGGCCACTTACGACAATATCAATGCAAACAATTATACGGGAATACTGTTTCTTGATTTAACGAAAGCATTTGATACAGTCTGTCACCAAATTCTTCTTGCTAAACTACAGCATTATGGTATTTGTGGTCCAAGTCATCAACTAATAAAATCGTTCCTGGAAAGAAAACAATGGGATTCAATTAATGGTGTCAATTCAGATCTACAACATAATAGCTTCGGCGTACCTCAAGGTTCAACGCTTAGTCCTTTACTTTTCTTGATTTATATAAACGACTTACCTAATGCTGTCCTGGGTTCTACAACACTTTTTGCCGACGACATCTGCCTTATGTTGAGGAATTCAAATCTCTTGACCCTACAAAATGATTTAAACTCTCAAGCCTCCTGTTTAAATAAATGGTGTAAATTTAACAAATTGACTATCAATCCACAAAAATGTCGTATTCTTGCAATCTCTCCAAAATCGAACAAAAATGTAACTGACTTCTTTATTAAACTTGATGGAACCGTTATTTGTGCTGAAAATAGAGTTAAATATCCAGGAATCAATCTTGACTTGAACCTGAACTTTCGCAAGCACATTGAAGTTATTGAAAATAAATTGTCTAGGTCCTTAGCTATATTGTTTAAACTAAAACCAGTATTACCTCAAAATGCGCTTCTAAAATTATATTATGCTATGGTTCATCCTTATTTGATTTACGGACTAGTTGCCTGGGGTTCAACTTTCCCTTCTTACAAAGAAAAACTTAACATATTACAAAACAAAGCGGTTAAACTAATCGGTGGAGGAAATTACCTCTATAGGGCTACCCCATACTATTCAAAACTAAACATTTTAAAACTTCCAGACTTTTATAAACTTGAAATTGCTAAATTTGTACATAGATTTATGCATAATACCCTTACACAATTCTTCTCTAATTTTTTTTACAAAGGTAGGTCAAGTCAACACTCGTACAACAAGATCTTCTTCTAACCCCAACAATTTATATATACCTTGCTATAAAAGTAACAGGATTCAGCGAAGTATCAAATATCAAGGTGTAAAAGTTTGGAACTCAATTCCAGTTGAAATTCAAAATCTACCCAAGTCACGCTTTAAAATTAAATTGAAATCACATTTAATGCAAGCTTATCTAAAAGAAATAAATTGATTTTATCTTGAACATTTGCGGTAAACTGGTCAGCATTCAACCTGGTCACGACCTTCTACCCGTCTATTCTAAACCGTTAAAAAGCAATGCGGGTGGCTGCTCGACTCGAAGAACGAGAAGGTCCCTTCGCAGCCTCCCAGTTTCCATTCGTGTACCTAATTTCCTTGTCAAATCCTTGACTTTGTTTTTTTTTTTTTTTTTTTTTTTTTGTTGACGCAAGTGGCGACAAATAAACTTCTGTTATCATCTTTCGTATGGGGCGCCGTTTGAAAAAATATTATTTATTTTGTAACAGCGCTTTTTTGACCTTATTTACAATGAAATTTGTCCGATATATGTATATACGACAAAATACACTCTAAGTTGGAACAAAAAAAGCCTGCAAAATATATCGTAAATTTCCAATATATATCGGAAGTTTCCGATATCTACATACGACAAAATACACTCTAAGTTGGAACAAAAAACGCCCACAAAATATGTCGGAAATGTTCGATATGGTTCATACGAGCCAAGTCGGAAATCTAGCAGAGGTATCACGTGACTTTCGTGACATAATCCCGTGAGCAAAACAAATGGCGGGAAACCTGAAGTCTTGAACACAAAGGTAACCGCAAGCATGTCAACGATGCCAAGTCTGCCAGAGCTTCCACAATAGAACATCGTTGACATGCTTGCGGTTACCTTTGTGTTTGCTCGCGAGATTAAGTCACGAAAGTCACGTGATACCTCTGCTAGATTTCCGACTTGGCTCATATGAACCATATCGAAAATTTCCGACATATTTTGTGGGCGTTTTTTGTTCCAACTTGGAATGTATTTTGTCACATATATATCGGAAATTTACAATATACTTTGTAGGCTTTTTTGTTCCAACTTAGAGCGTATTTTGTCGTATGTAGATATCGGAAACTTACGATATATTTTGCAGGCTTTTTTTGTTCCAACGAGTGTATTTTGTCATATATATATATCGGACAAATTTCATTGTAAATAAGGTCAAAAAAGCGCCGTTACAAAATAAATAATATTTTTCCAAACGGCGCCCCATACTTTCGACCAAAATGTTATGGCCTTATTCCATAACGTACATAAACCAAAAGAAAATTAACGTAACCAAATGCAGCGCGGATCTGTCAAAATCAGTCGATTTATCTCTTGTCGGTCATTACATCGAATTTTTGGTAAATGAACAGAAAACAACTTAAACAATTCGGCAAGATTTTACAATCAGCTGCATCAGCGACTAAAATCACGTTTGCGGATTTCAATATGACCGAACTTTTTTCCTTACATTTGGACATTTGATTGCTAAAATTTCGAAACCTTGGCATGAAAATAAGCACGGAAAGTATGAAAATAAGCACGGCAGCACCAACACTGCCGGAATGAAAATAAGCACGACCAAAACTGAGGTACTTCATCTTTCAAGAAACCCTGATCAGTGCGTATTACAAGTGAATGGAGCGACACTGAAGCAGGTAGAGAAGTTCAAGTATCTTGGGGTTGCATTTACGAGTGACGGAAGGCAAGACGAAGAACTCGATACACGAATAGGCAAGGCTAGTGCAGTAATGCTAGCTTTGCACTACTCGGTTGTCATGAAACAAGAATTGTCGAAAAAGGCAAAGCTTTCAATTTTCAAAGCAGTTTTTGTCCACATTCTCACTTATGTTCATGAATCTTGGGTAATGACCGAAAGAATGCGATCACAAGTGCAAGCGTCCGAAATGAGGTTTTTACGAAGAATCGAAGGAGTTACACTGTTTAACAAAGTGCGTAGCTCTAAAATTCGAAAATCTCTTAACATCGAGCCGTTACTTCTCCGAATTGAAAGATCTCAGCTTAGATGGTTTGGCCATGTAAGCAGAATGCCTCAGGAAAAGACTCCCCAAACAAGCTTTACATGCCAAAGCAAATGGGAGAAGATTAGTCGGACGACCTAGAACTAGATGGACTGATTACATTGAGGATCTTGGATGGAATCGCTTGGGACTTCGCCCAAGCGAAATGATGGAGGTGATGGAAGACCGTGAGGTGTGGCGGCTCAATCTTGAGCTACTGCCCCCGCAACCCTCACGGAAAAGCGGGCAATGAAGAAGAAGAATTCTGAAAGAAGAAAATCTCGATACAGATCACACCATACAACCACATTCACCAAAACAATGTGCTAAGAACTCTGGTGAGAAATGGCCATCACCATAGGGATGATGACCAGCAGATGGTGTCGCCCTGGTACAAGACACATCTCCACAAACGTCCAACAAGTTAACCAAATGACATTGGTTAATCGAAAATACCCGACACTCTTCTATAATGGAGCAAACCATAGTGCGAAAGAATGTCACAATTTGGAACCCAGCAAAGTGCGGAAAGGCCTGGCTATTTTAAACGACCAACCTGGTTTTGCAAAACCTGGTCATTTCCACACCACTCAAAGAGTTGCTGCCGCACCACCACACTTGCGACCAATTTGATCGTCAAACTGATCTACGTGACTTTAACACAAAAATATTTCACTATTTTTAAGAAGATACTATTCGGCAACTAACGCACAGATATGCCGAGAAAACTTTTTTGTGTACTAACTTGTCCCCAGGTTTTCGCTCGCATTCGTTTTCTTCATCCACGCACGCTTCATTGGCAAGCAGGATCAACCCTTCATCTTCACCGAGCACGTAAACTTCCTGTAAACTAGGCTTTTAGCTGCTAGCATTTAGCGCACGGATCAGCCAGTAAATTTGTAACAAACTTGCTACAAAGCAGAAGTTTCAAACCATAACAGAGCATGATGGTGCTCATCAACCACCCTTAAAAATGTGCGAAACAGTAGAGCATTTCCAAGTTCGAAAGTGCACAACCTTTATTATTTAAGTCGTGCAAGAGTAAGCCATGTAATGGGTCTATCAAGCTAACACCGTCAGAGTAGCAGCTAATAACCCAACACATACCTGGATACCACGCTCCAGTTCCTCCCCTGGTTGGATGAAGAAGGACGTTTCTCCCTTCACCAACTTGCGCTGGCCGAGTTGGTTCTTTCCGTTCGCTCCTACCGGATTGAGAATGACACAATACTGGCGGCTTGTGAGCGTGGTGATCTTAACAATCCCCTTTACCTAAATAAAATTAAACTAATTTGTAAATAAGCTCAAGTGGGTGCAATACTAGTTGAGTTGTTTCTACGATCTGTAAGGATTAGATCATCTCAGCTAACAATATTGCGAGTTGCCGATGATGACAAACAGTACGAAAACAGCCTGCCGAGCTCTGTGAACTTTAGAACCGAACTGGAGTTTACGGTTGTGCTTTCCGTACCAGGCCTTAAAGACGCAGGGCTGTATTTCATAGCTTTGCTAAAAATCGTCAATTTTCAAAACATCAGCTCAAAAAAAATTATCTAAAATTATTGATGGAAGGCTAACATCAGTCGTGGACAGTGGCGCACCCACGGGATGGGGGAGGGGGGGTCGAAACCTCCCGCTTTTTGGAACACAAAAAAACAACATAATTTTGTTGATATAACGCAGTTTGTAACACTTGCCATATTTACTTTTCACTAAATAATCACATAAGTTGTTGTTAATCACTAAAGATGTTGTTTTAGGGCTGTAATTTGATCCTTCAGATTATTTACCAAGCAGTTGAGATTTTTGCATTTGTTTCAACTACAATATTGTTTCTACAGTGTTTCAACCACAAGACGGATATACGTTTCAACTCGTATTGTATAACTATGTGTATTTCTTATATTCATTGAATAATGGATAGTATTATACACAATCTTCATACGTTGTAAATAAACTTCTGAGCAGAACAGAGCTTGACACTAAAAGGAGACAGACGCCATTCAGTGAAAAAAAGTCGTCCTTGTGTAAAAAAAAAACTACTACGCCAAACGCACTTGTGCATA
Organism: Trididemnum nubilum; assembly: GCA_963965965.1. NCBI lineage: Eukaryota > Metazoa > Chordata > Ascidiacea > Aplousobranchia > Didemnidae > Trididemnum > Trididemnum nubilum. Next base: position 32,321,398 of record OZ014478.1, read on the forward strand.
AACAAGGCAAATAAATCCGCTGTTTTAAGACAAAAATCACAACAAAATTACATTCAAACGTCGAGATTTTTATTCTGCAAACGTATTCAGAAATTAAAAAGCAGCTTTTAAGAGTGTCAGAGCTATCATTTCCGAAAGATTTTTTTCAATATTTTTGGATTAACCTTATAGTATTATAGGTAATTTTGCAGCATTATACGTCATAATAACAACCCATAGTCTATTTCAGTGTAATCGATCTCTATATATACCATCGCATTTTAGTTTTTCTTTACTTCACTTTTCAGCGTAGATTCATGAAGAGTGCTGGATGAAAACGTTCGATCTAAAACAGCCTTTTTCAAGACAACCCATTACTCAAAGAGTGGAAATTATAGCTCCAACGCTAATAAAAGCTCTTTTGAAATTCTGTGCCGCTACCAAGCTTTTTGAATTTAAAAACGTATTAAAAAAATTTAAGCCAAATTTGCGATCTTTCAGCATTTGAAAAGTGTGCGGGCCGCGGGGGCTGATTGGACCGAGCAAAATAAATTCTTTTTAACTCTTCCAAATCTTGGTAATTTAGCTTTTACTAATTGCTCTAAAAACGTTCAAAACGTCATCCAAATGGCGCTAAAGAGGCTTTTATTCAGAAAAATTGCAAGAATTGCCCAGTGCTTGGGAGCTTCGCTTCCAGGCCCCTATCTTAGTAATTTAGTTTTTTCTAATTGCTCTAAAAACAAGCAAAACGTCATCCAAATGGCGCTAAAATGGCTATTTTTTTTCGAAAAATCGCCCAGCGGCTTGGAGTTTCGCCCCCAGGTCCCCATAGCAGTAAATTGTTTTCTTGCACGCAATCTTCATAACCAATAACTTTCAAAATCGTTATTACAAGATTTTTGAATAAGCAAATGTTGTAACGATGCAACTATTACCGCGAAACCCTGTTTGACTATAACTACAATTGGGTACTGGATGCTTTTTGAAAAATTCAACCCCCCCTTTAAAAATTTGTGGGTGCGCCCCTGGTCGTGGATCAAAGTGTTTGCTAAGCAATATGTTTAAACTGTTTCGATGATTGCTTAGAACAACCCGTTGTTTTCCGTGATGAGCGCGTGACGCAACGGAATGCCACATCAAAAACCTCAGCGATGCGGAGAAGGTAGGAGAAAAGCAGCCATTTCCATTCGTTCTAAAGTGTACACCAAGCGACCACCTTTGATAGGGGCCTATTGGTTGCCCCCCACCACCGGCTGGACGGGCGGTTTGCTAGTTGACTACCAATAAGCGCAGCAATTCAATCACTTCGACTGTTCAGTTTACAGTTCTACACTAACAAAAATGAGCCAAAAAATATACGAACCTCTTCGTAAACGTCGGGAATGTAAGCTTCAGCATCAGCCAGCGTGATGAGCCACTCCTCCCCTGTGACTCGCTTCAAATCGAGGAAGTCCGTGAAAGTTTGCGTGGCCACCATGTGCAGAGCAGCCTGGAATCATAAAAAAGCTTCGCTAACTGAATCGGAACGTAGTTGGTGAGAATGAAGCCAGTTACTCGGTGTCTGTCAACACACCAGCGAAGAGCATCGCTTGAGGCAATTCTGATAGCAAGTCTTTCGAGAGGCTGGGCCGCCACGATCAGTCAACAGCTGCTTGGCTTCAATGCAATATACTCGTTAATTACAATTACAAATTTACGTGCCAAGTTGCCGCGACCAAGAGACAGCGAAGTGACCTTTGCGGCCTTCGAACACCTAACCACGTCTGTCTACTAACACGGCCAGACTACACTGTCCCTTCTAGTGCTAAACGTCATTCAAGAAAGCAGTGACAATCAATTTGCAAGTGGCATTCCAGTGGTTTGACCAGACCGGGAATCGAATTCGAGGGTACCGTTTCAGTAGCAGACGCTCTATTCACTCGACCATTGACCGGTTTAAATTTCAAGTCTCTTTCTTACAATCCAAAGCAACAACGAAATGCCTGTTGTTTGCCTTGAATACTACTTTGTAATTTTTTAGGCGGACACTGCAGTTAAACTTGAACGAAAAACTAACTACAGCATGCCACGACAAGCAAGCATCTACAGCAGCAATAGGAAAACCAAACGATACGCTCGACGACTGAAAACAATAACGAACTCATAACAACGCATTATTCTTAAATAAAACAAATCATATTGAATGAAATGCATGATTCATACCGTCTAATAAGACGTCATATAATAAACTGTTCAACGCCCAATCGTATTCGATTAGCGTTGACTCCATCCTTCTTGATCCAGCCGTTCGAGAGATATTTTACTTTAAACACTACGTAGGAACCACCCAAATTATAATTTTTATTGGCAACCCTGACGTTTCAATGCAAAAGCCTAGCCCACAAAAACTTATATTAATCTGTATATAGGTTAAAAAGATTCTGTGGCTTAGTCTAATTGTGGCGTTGAGTTTGAATAGAACTACAATGGCGTCGCCGATGTTATCAACGTCAGGGTTGTCAATAAAGTTATGATTAGAGAGGCCCTTAAGCCGTGTTTGAAGCAGAACATCTCTGGAACGGCTGGGTCAAGAATGATGAAATCAACGTCAATCTAACCTAGCACGATTGGCCAAACTTTGAATATCCCTATTGATTTAGCCTACAGTTCTCGTTTAAGCTGCAACGGCTACAAAAACGCTGTCTAAGCTAACAAAACGAGTAAAGCCTAATTCTAATGTGACCGATAAAATAGGTACGGTATGTTTAGGAAAGTACAGTACGTCAATGCCCAACGGAATTACGTCATAATATAATAAGTCCGGTATTACGAAGCCTTACTACACAAGCAACTATAGAATCTCTACTTGAAAATTTTAGAGTTACAATTATTTCGAATTTCGGGAAAGAATGTTTCGCCTTTCACTACTTGCTCAGTAAAGCAGCAATTCATTTCCGCGTCTAAGCAAGGCTCTTTGCGTCCGTCTAGCCTAATGTCAAACCAATGCGGATCCGTCTCTTTGGATCTGCAAGCATTTCATATGGTTTGGGTTACCGCAACGGATAGACTGCTTGGCCTCAATGAGAAATAGCATTAAATGACATTCTCAAGAACACAACAACGCATTACCAGTTCGGGAATCGAACCAGGAGTCAGTAATTTTCAATTAGTAAAATTACTAATCGAATGCTCCATCAACTGAGCTTTTCAAATAAGGCTTTTAATTAAAAATTCGATCATAATAAAACAGACTTCGTAAATATCTGTTTTTCTACGAAATTGCAAAAACTGCCCCAGTATTCATCAAACACCATCATTTGCCTACCTTTTCTGTGAGCACATAAGCGTCAACAATCTCAACCACCTCCTCGTAAGCCTCCGGGAGGTAAGCACCGACCTTCTTCACAAGCCATTCTTCACCTGCATGGAAATGAAGGAAGTTGAATCGCAATTAATTGTAACGTCTAAGCGGCAGTTTTTTACAAGTATGGCTCCAGTTCCGGCTTCACATCCTCGTCACTCGCAAGACTGTCAGAGCACGTACGACAGTGGTTTGCTTACACGATTTTAATACAAGCACAAACGTTGAAAAAGTTATAGCAGTTGAAAGTCTTCAACAAAAAATAATGTGCGCTCATCAGTATCACTTATTAAAGAACAGTCAGCCAGAGCCAGTCTACAAAAGGTACAGGTTCAATTCCTGCGCGAGGACTTGTAATTTCAATAATCATTGTTCTGACAGCTCATTTTGAAGTCGCCAATTTCGGAAAACTTTCTTCAGGAGATGCAGACTCGGCGACCATGCAGCTCTGGTCTTTCGTATCTTCTCGTCACTATGTATTTTTTCCCCTTCCAATACCGCAAAAGAAAATGTGGAAATAAAACAAGTGAATTGAAAATCGTACACCACGTTGCGAGAAGAACACAAAAATAACTTTTGAAACGGGTTTATTTTTTTTACACAGCTGGACAGCCGATTTAACGTAATAAAACACAAAGTATCCTTTTTTGGTTAATTTCCAGTTTAAACGAAGATTAAGATCCATGATTAAACTTTTATTGGAACGCCAAGCGAAAGCAACGCTATTTTCTGTAAAATGTATGAAAAATGAATTCAACAGTGACTTAAAATGCGACACATGTCAGTCCACTCCGATCGCGCAATACACCAGTGAAGCCGAAGACATATAGAAAAAAGAACCAAGCACTGAAAATAATCTTTGCGTAACAAAAAAATCGTGACGAAAAAATTGGCACGGAGTTTTATCTCTTTCGATCACGAAAAACATTTTCACTTCGAAAACAAAACATGGTGAAAAAAAACACAACGCATCATGGAAAAAACATTGATTGCATCAGTGAATAGTTTTTCCTGGACTGAATGTAATCGCAACTGGTAAATAGTGAGGATGCGTTGGCGATTGATTCATACTCTGGCAAACAAGTACTGTTCGAGTTTGTAAGGGCCAGTCTATACTGGGCGTAAAATCGTGAGCATGAGAATGTATCATTAGTTTGTTTTAACGAACTGGCAGGTAATACGCTGGCAAGGCAGAGTACACCGGGCGTACCAAATTTCAGTTTAAAATAACTAAAAAGACGATCGTGCGCTAACGATTTTACGCAATGCTCAGACCGCACCTTAGGCTCTGCGGATGGAAAACATCAAAACCGGACTCATTAGTTTGAGGTTTTATACATCTCCGGATGTTTTTTAGAAATAACAATCAGCGAAGAGGGTGAATTTGATATTCAAAATTGCTTATATTCATAAATACTATTGGTCCAGATTTTAACGTTCCATACCCTATAGCTCAAGAGATAACTTAAAATTCTCAACCGAAATAGCCAATATTGGGCTTAATTAAGGCAGTATTTTACTCAATTTACTTGTCCACCTTATTGGAATAGATTTTTGATTTGTTCTGGTGAAGAAAGAATCAAGAAAGTTAAAAAGTGCACCAAAAAGAGTGCAGGTAAAAATGCTGCATTAGAGAAATATAATGCAACGGTTTAAACTATTTCAAATTAGTTTCAACTGTACATGTATGAGCGCATTCTTTGTTTATTAAACAAATTTTACGCATGTACGTCGTGGGTATGCTGAAAATTTCATCTTAATCTCAACAGTTCGAAAAAAGCAAAGTCGGCATGCCGGGTCTACGACATTACTCGTTTAAAAATAAACAAATAAACATAGGATACGCTCGAGCCCTCAAGATTTAGACCAGGCCTTAAAAAAAGCATTCAAGTCAAGTTTTTTCTGTTGACAAAAATTTTAAGATAAACAAAAAATGTATTCTCACTAAATTTCAACTTTCTACGTCTTGCCGTTTTTAAAATATTGCAGTTCAAAGTTAGCAATTTTCCTCTTACTTCAGAGTTCCATTTTGCCAGTATTGTCACAGAAGATTAACTTTTGAAAAGTTAGTTTGAATTTAATTGAAAAGCAACTAATTTACAATTCTGACCCTTTGGTTTGTTTTGACAACAACACTGCCGAAATCACTTATTGAAAGTTAGGGTATGCAACTTTTTAAAATTTGTTTGTAGTTGGCAATCCTGGAAAAATTTCTTAGGGGAAAAAAACCTTTCTAAGGGGAAATCTAAATTGCCATATCTTGGGAACGGAAGGTCGTAACAAGCTCAAATTTGGCAAAGTTAGTATTCAAAACTGTCAAAATTTTTTTGAGAAAAAACCGAGCAAAAACTTTTCGACCAAGCAAAATGCAGTATTTAGCTTTGCGCAAAAACGAATATTGCATTACGATAGCGCCGCGCACTATAAGAAGCACCTATGCAATTAGCTGTAAACAATATTTTCAATTAGTTTTCAATACTGGAGTAACTTTTTAATTTCCCCACAACCCTTGACCGTTCACGCTATTAGTTCATTTTCATACTTCCAAACAGTAATCAAAATACATTTGCAGAATTTAGAGTCGAATATTAGCTGACAAACGTTAACTATAGTAACAAAAATTTTAAAGAACAAATTAGAGCGCCGCTGACAACAGAAAAATCAGTGTTGCTGGCAAGCATAATTTTGTTTGTATCGAAAGGGTTTTTTGTAATGCGTTTAGCAGTCGAAACGTGCTACTTCTCCCATCAATCTCTTTGGTTTCTTTTAGTACAGAAGCCGCTTCGAGGGCTAGTTAAAAAAATTCCAAGTTAATCAAAGTTGAGTCCTGCTTGCTTCAAATTAAAAGTTTAGCTGACACGAATCAAGCAGAATTACAGGGAAAGTCCATAACGTACTGCAATCTCACTTGCACAAAGCACATCTGTTGGCAGCAAATGGGCCACATATCAATCATACGGTAGAAATTCGACTATGCTGCAATTGCAACACCGCTTACATTCAAATGTAGAATGATATATTCAATCTGGTGGACTTCTGCTGTGAATAATACATACCGTACATTTGATACAACCAGATAGTTAGCAAAGAGGAGCAGGAAGCGCTACGCCAGATGTGCTTATCTCAAAAATTTCCGTATCTCTCGACTATTTTCATTTTCGCTACACAACCGACAAGATTGATTAAAAATAGATCTCTCGTGGCTTGGCTTATACGTGAACACGTTAACATAAGTAATGTTCGTGCTCAACAGTTCATATTCGAAGTATGAGGCGCTTAGTAGGCTGAAAACAGGCTATGCCTTCGCAATTTGAAGATGGCAGACTTAGCGTATTTACCGTAACTAAATATGCAAAATACCACGTTGCCTGCCATATTAAATACTTATTTGGTATCCATGAAATCAATTTTAGCCGCAAGCAACTCTTTAAATTCAGACAAAATAAAAGCTACGTGAAGTTTTAATGCAACACACCACAAAACTCGTTTACTTTTTACAATCTTCTCTCAGCCTCGTTTACTTTTTACCATCTTCTCTCAGCGAGTTCATTGTCTGCGTAGTATATGCTTGCTGCCCAACATTAATATTATCCAGCTTAAATAAACATGTAATTGGGAAGTTGGAACATGTCCTTACGCAGATTTACTTAAACACGCAATTTGGCATGTATTTTGTATAATTACAGGGGTCAAGAAATTAACTTTTTCAGTAACTTGCTCGTAGGGCAAGTGATAGCATATCTTTTCTTGCCCGGGAAAACTTCAACTTGCCCGATAACAAATAGGCGTAGTGCATTTAGATGGTAAATTTTGAAAAAAATGCATAATAATAACCGAAAAAACGCATAATATCGCATTTTGAGAAAATCCAGTTTTTGTGTACGATTTCTACAGAGCGACGTAGTAAATGCGTTTTTTCTACGATGGCAATCGCATCGAAAAGCGCATCGCTGCTTTTTTTCCAAAAAGATCACATCAAATTATCGCACCGAAACACGCAAACGAATCCACATTTACTATCGCATCAGAGAATTCAAATAAAACTCCGCAGTTTTTGTCCCTGTTTCTGTTGGCTTCTGTTTGTCGTAAGTCACATTTTAGGCAGAAGTTTTAAAATGCTTTGTCATTTGTTGCGTCACAATACCACTTCGTAATTAAACTAAGTCTTGCGCTGATTGAGCTTCAGTTTACATTATTTTAGATAACAATCAACAAACTTTAGTTTTAAAATTAGTAAAAAAAATCGATAAACGTAAAAATAATCGCAAACTAACGGCGATCTTATTGCATCGAAAAATTTTAATTTATCGCAAAAAATCACATCTACTGGCATTGTTCTACTCTGCATCGCATTGCAGTTCTCTTACGTAACAAATACCGCAGTAAGTCATCGATGCGATTGCCATTGCCATTACTTTTGCAATCACTCAATTCTCAAAAATTGATTTTTAGATTGTAAACGTTACAATTGTTACGTTAACTATAATTCACGACGTATTGCTGCAAACGCATTTTATTTTTCAATCACGAATATGTCGGAAACTGCACCAACTAAAAAGCTGAACTTTTTAAAGATAGAGGAACCAAGATCTTTAAAAAACTGAAATAAAATAAAAATTGCCGAGTTTTCGACCTTGCTTTCTTGCAGCACAGGATAGTACTTGTGATAGCCAAAAGAGCGGTTAACGCGGCAAGCGTGGGAAGAATTTTAACAAAACATTTCACGCCAAAAGAATTGCAAGGCACGTCAGAGTATCGAACGAATCTGCGTGCGATTAAGAAGTGTGAATTGCGATTAATGACGTGCGTGAGTGTTACTAACCTAAGTGTCAAGTGCCATGATTGCGTTAATTAAAGCAAATTGTAGCAAAAGTGGTAACTTGCGCTTTAAATAACCTTATTTTAAGTCGTTTACTTCATACGCTGCAGTTCATTGGCTTGCCCGTAGGGCAAGCGAAGCTAGAAAACAACTTGTCCGGGCAAGCGTTAATTTCGAACCCTGTAATAATTATACATTTTGCCAATAAGAAACTTTGACAATGCTATTTTGCATATTTGGTACAATTTGCTACCTTTAAAATCGTAGTATTGCTTTTTGCTTTGGACTAAGCGCCACGCACATAAGTTTTTTCTTAATTCTTTAATCACGTTAAACGTCACTTCAAAAATTTTTCATTGAACTAAAATTAGTTTTTTCCAATAATTGCTCTTTTACATTTTGTGGATACAGTTTGCTCGTTTTCTACATTATATTCGTGTCTTCCTCAGGGTGGCTGTTTGACTTGAAGATCGAAAGGTCCATTCGCAGCCTTCCCTAGCTGCCTAACAGCAAGGGAGCGTGCAGATATGCAATCTATTAGTAGTAGTAGTATTTTTTCCTGCTTTGTGGATGTCTACTCACTTCACTTCCTCTTTTGAATTTTGTTCTCTCTTCAAGTTTGCTATGCTCAAGCTGTCATTCTCAATCTCAACAGTTCGAAAAAAGCAAAATTCTTGCAATATATCCTGCGCAAACAACAACACATATCGTAAGTAAAAAGTGGCAAATTCTGCGAGGAGCAAGCAAGTGGGTTAATGTAAAGCAAGTACATCAATTAGAGAAGGCGAATGCTTGTATCTATTCTAATTCACAGCATTTAAATACTTGAAAAGCAGCCCTAAACTGGAGCAAATAGCAATTTTTCTTCTTACCAGTGACACGAAAGTTTCCCTCCTGGTCTTTCATTTCTTTCACAGCTCGTAACTTCAGCGCCTGGTTTTTCTTGATGACTGAAGCACGAATTAATTCTTGTACAGACACTTCCTTGCGAGGAATGTACGTTCCTGGAAGAAACAAAACAGAAGTCACAAATCTCTTTCTTTCACAAAATTAGCGATGCCTTTCATGCATAAAACTTCGGTAAAGGTGACCGAAAACATGTAGTTCAATAATTACAGACTTGGTTAGTTAATGCGATATCACATGGCAATATAAAAGATAACATGCCTGGCCCTTTAAAGAGCCACTCATCCCCAGCTACTCTTGGAACGTCGTCTTCTTTAAAATCGAGTTCTGCCCTCAATCGTAGAGCCGAGTTGGCTTGCACAACTTTCAATAAAGTCGGAGGCTAAAAAAATAAAAATAAAAAAACAAAACAAAGATTAAGTGTATTGTGAGTGGACTTGTACCTAAAATAGGTTCGGCCAACAGCTTGCAGTAAATTAAGCTTTAAAGCAAAAGAGTCAATTCAAGGATTTCCAGTACTCTCATTGGTCAACTCGATCACACGACGGTTTCATCACGTATGAGCAACAATGCACATACCATAAACTAAACGAGAGTTTACCAACCTCTAATAAAGAATGTACGTAAGTTGCAAGTGCCATTTTATGTAAGTATGTATGTTATAAAGAAAATGTTACAGTATAACAAAGCGTTTAGTACTACAATAATTGGTTAACTATAAAAGAAAAATATGAAAACAAGGTTAAGGTCTTAACCTTCCAGACTCAAAATCAAAAACTACGTATATGCAAATGCAGCACACTTCAATGTTGTTTATGCAACTCCAAGTCCACCCGTTGGTTCGCCCAAGCGAAATGATGGAGGTGATGGAAGACCGTGAGGTGTGGCGGCTCAATCTTGAGCTACTGCCCCCGCAACCCTCACGGAAAAGCGGGCAATGAAGAAAGAAGACATAAAAACTTACATCCTTCAAAATTTCTCCTGGATAAAGTGGAAACGGATCTTGCGTGAGTCGGACTTCGAGATCAGAATGATTAAGTTTAGCCTGGCCTGCAGCATCAAACTGCACAACCTTGTCATTATTACGAACCACTGGGTTTTCTATGATGCAGTACATACGAGGTGGGACAGTAACCATTCTCTCAGGACCAAGTATGACACTGAAACAAATTAGTTTGGCAGTTAAAATTTTATCAAAAAAAAACATAAACACTTGAACTCAAAAAGCTGGGGCTTGTACCAATGTACCATTTAATTAAAACTCAGCAAGTTGCAGCATCAGCATCAGCAATAGAAAACGATTAACCTGAGCGATCATAAAAATTTAATGATTTTCGGCAGACGAGTTCACCATTGACTGCTTACCAATAAGCACATCTAGCATTTTCAGAACAGATGCATTTGTTTGGCCACTATCAATAACATTCAAACTAATTGACTTAAAGGGCAGAGTTGCTCAATATTAAGTCAAGTAATACATTTAAAAATTAAGCAGCAACGCAAAAACAGAATTGGGTATTCAGCAACAACCTATTCACCCGTTTTTTGTTGTTTTTTTTCTAAATCAAAAATAGGATTTGAGGTATAGAAAAGAAATTAAAAGACAATTAGAAAATGGCTCCATTACAATATATATTGCATAATACACAAATACAATTGCTCTACACAATAATAATGTAGCTGGGTTGCTTTTGAGGAATAAATTAATAGGTACCACCACAAACCACATTACAAAATTTATCGATCAGTGGTTGAGTGGATAGAGCGTCTGCTACTGAAACAGAAGACCTGGGTTCAATTCATGGCTGAGTCAAACTAAAGACTATAACACTTGGTATTCTCAGTTTTCCTGCTTGATGTTCAGCATTTAAAGGAACAATGTGAAGCCTTTGTGTGTGGTAGACAAATGGGCAGGTGACAACTTGATTCGAAGACCACAAGGTTCTTTGCAGTCTCCTAACCACTGAGGCAACTTGGTGAATAAAATGTGAAAATTGTTGGTAGTCAATCTTCTGAAAGAGTGCTTGATGATACATATACAGAAGTAAAATCAGAGCAAAATTGTATTTGAATAAGATAATAGTATCACATGATGAGTCATTGGGATGAAACAGACTGTTGTGCTTTTAACCTTTTACTGTGATTTTTATAGTTGAATAAAATGTAATTAAAAATACATTAATTAAAAATAAAATGTAATTAAAAATTTTTGAATTGGTTGAATTCAAACTCCACTCATCATAAAAATACATATAAATTATAATGAGAACTTTTTCCAATGAAAACCAATTAATTGAGGATTTATGGTTTTCCTAAACATAAGTATTGAAAACTAAATTAACTGAATGGTACCTTTCATGATTGCGCAGAATGTAAGTCTGAGGACCAATTTCTAATTTAGTCACATTACTATTTTGATCAAGAACATGCACATAGAAGTAAGGAGGAATGCGATGAATAGCTTCATTCCCACCTGTCGATAGAGACTGACGGCCTGCAAGTCACAAATAAACAAATAATATCGTTAAGGCCTGAATACTAATCCATGAAAGTAAGCTAGTCATACACGAGTTGAAGATGTGCATGGCACACATGTAAGCATTAGAGCATTGAATTATTGCAGAACACTGTCACCAAATTTTGTATATTAAGAACAGTTAATATGTCTTTAGTCATACCCTAACTCAAACTCATATGCTAACCCTGAACCACACCCTAACATTAATTGAAAAGATAAAAAGAGGAAAAATGTGCAAATCGGTAATAAGCACCCACTTATTCTCTTCTGTTTTTGTGAACTTTATGTAGACATTACAGAAGCCACTTCCTTTAAGTTTAATTCCAAATTAGTCTGTCGTAAACCCATCCCAGATATTACTGCATATTTTAAGAGCAAGTTTCACGTTAACCTTAACCCTAATCCAAACCTTATCTCTAACCCTAACTTTAGCCCAGGCCATAGTATCATGGAATTCTGCGCTAAAAACTCAGTGTTTTGACACTGCATTTCAAAGGAACTAGCCTAAACAAAAAGTTAAAACTACTACAAAATCTCACCTGCTGATTTGCTCATATTTTGATTGAAACAATTTCACAGCTAAAGAACAAGCTTAAAAGATTGCAGGCTATAGAATTGATTAGTATAACTAAGTCTACTTGATACTACAGTAGTTATCTTACTCTTATTTCTGAGACCTTGAGGATTTATGTGGTATCATATTTTTGTGACTAATAGTAATGGTGTTATCTTGCATTACCATGGTTTGTACTTTTCAATATTGCTATAATGCTAAGCTAATGATGAACTGACTGTGATCTAGCATTTCAAACCTGTTCAGTAGGCTATGTTCTATAGACCTTTTATTCAAATATTTAATTTTTAGTTTGTTTTTCTTTGAGCAGTGGCTATTTTACCTCATTGATTACATTGAGGATCTTGAATGGAACCGCTTGGGACTTCACCCAAGCAAAATGATGGAGGTGATAGAAGACTGTGAGGTGTGGTGGCTTAATCTCGAGCTACTGCCCCCGCAACCCTTACGGAAAAGCGGGCAATGAAGGAAGAAGAAGCTATTTTGCCTCCAGAGGCAAAATAGCCCCACGTTATTTTGTCATTTGGTGGCAAAATAGTCCTAACGACTATTTTGCCGCAAGTGCCAAAATAGCCCTAAGCCTAATCCTAACCCAAACTCAAACCCTAATCCTAACCCTAATCCCAACCCTAACCCTAACCCAAACCCTAACCCAAACAGAGAAAAACACTTATTTGCCTCTAGAGCCAAATAAAATAGCCACTTCTTTTTCTTTTCATTTTATTTCAAATTTTGCTGTAGCAATTTTCATCAGAAAACTTAAACCCACTATCTTTGTTGTTGTTGCAGCGCATATTTATTCTCCTGTCATCAGACATCATCAGACGCTAAGTTATTGGACGATCCGCACACTTTTCATTTCAATGACTACTTCGTGATTGGAGGAATCCGCACCTGCTTAGGAGTTTCCGATGATCCAATGTTCCTTTGGATTTGTTTGAATTCTTGTCCACTGAATTTGCTGCTTGTTTGAAGCCACCAAGCAGAGATAATCATCGTAAAGCATCTTATCCAAGGACGCAGCAACGTGACCAGGGTGCGGGTTGAACCCAGACCATTCGATCAGGGTTGTCGTAAAAACGATGCCTTTACCCATTCAGCCACGCTGCCGATTGAATATGATACTAGGTTGCACATTGAAGCATTTGTCGCAGTTCCTGCTTCATCCAGTGGCGATGTGGAAACTAGCATGGAAGTAACCACAAATGAAAGATAATTGGAAACGATAACATTATAACTCAACAAATCATAGGTACTCGTAGGTTGTACAACCGAACCCGTTAACCGCGATCGGAGCGCGCTCCCTTTTGACATGCCACAATATACTGGATGATAGCTACCGGTAGGTGCTATATGGTTCCTTCTACCTAGTGTACAATATGTTATCCTTCAATAGGCTACCGGTATCTACCCTCATTTTTGCTTTTACATGCTACTGCTATCTCTGCTTTCTTATATAGCCTACCTACTTACTTCATCTATACTGGAAAATTTAATCTGAATTTATCTACTGGCACTGCTTACATAGTTACAATAATGAGTGATACTTGCAACCATCTTAAATTATGGTAATCTGACTATGATACTAGGTTGCACATTGAAGCATATTGTCGCAGTTCCTGCTTCATCCAGTGGCGATGTGGAAACTAGCATGGAAGTAACCACAACGCGATCGGAGCGCGCTCCCTTTTGACATGCCACAATATACTGGATGATAGCTACCGGTAGGTGCTATATGGTTCCTTCTACCTAGTGTACGATATGTTATCCTTCAATAGGCTACCGGTATCTACCCTCATTTTTGCTTTTACATGCTACTGCTATCTCTGCTTTCTTATATAGCCTACCTACTTACTTCATCTATACTGGAAAATTTAATCTGAATTTATCTACTGGCACTGCTTACATAGTTACAATAATGAGTGATACTTGCAACCATCTTAAATTATGGTAATCTGATGGTTGAACTCGTTTTGTGGAATAGGCTAGGCCTACTTGTTTGCCCTGCTCCATCTTACACTTGACATCTGTTCCTTGTTTCTTTATTTAGTGTTTATTGTTTACTAATCTGATGGACATTACTTTTGTGGTTTGTATGTGTTTTGCAGAAGTGCTTCTGCACTGGATTGGCTGATGTTACTATTATCATCTCTAATCTGCTGTACTGCAGACTGTGGCCAGTGTAGCCTACTGGTAGCCTAGGCCTAGCGCGAGTGCTACCAGGGATCTTAAAAGGGATTGCCAACTACCAATGTTAATTGTTCTCGTCACGCATGAGTAATGCTCAAATTTTCGGTCAGATTTCTGATCAAAATGTATTGTTTCTTATGGAGCGAGGTGCAGTAGGTCGGATTATTTTTGTTGTATTTTTGCTGGTGGGTAGCCTAAGACTCGAACGAACTCGAAAATGGTTTGGTATTGATATTATGTATCTGAAAATGCGTAAAGCGGAATGTTGGAGTGAGAATGATAGAATTGGCGAATAGGCTAACCTATCATCTCGCCATAGCCGAGTGTAGGCTATGTAAGGGTGGTAAGGGGGCAACTGGAAATGTTAAAATACTGTCAAAAAACGCAAGGGTCATATCATTTTAATCCTAGCTACCCTGCTTGCTCACAAAACAGTAAAGGCCCAGTTAAGTGCCATTCGAATCTAAAAATTGGCTGATGCGGTAGACGAATGAGAAAGCACAACAGAGGCAGTTTGTGAGAAGTTATTGCCATTGTCTTGATACTTGGTGTTATTCCCAACCCTGAACTGTCTCTTTGCCCAGCATTTTGTAAATAATTTTGTTTTACGCATCGATAACTCGTTGTACGGCATTTCCATTTCTTTGTTTACGATTGTTGTTACATGTGACTTAGACCACAGAGATATGAACCCAGAGAGAACACAAGGCTGTATTACGCCACGTCACGCATGAATGAAATGTGAGAATTCTTTCAGCTAAGCATCCGACTGCATAGAAAGTAAATGGAAGCAGACAGAGTCTAGGCTAGACATCGAAATAAAGTTAAATGTAGAAAAATTATGGATGTGTAGGCGACAAATGAAGTAGAATTTGAAAAAGTTGATAAAGCTAGTGATTTAGGAAAGTGGTTATTTAAAAAAAAAGTATTGCGATATTAGCCTACTAAAGCTTTGTTTTGGCCTTTTCGCCTAAAATTTGCACTAGTCTATTCCTGCAGTCGGTGTTTCATTACGAAGACGTAAAAAGTGAGAAGTCGGTGTTTCAGTGCTGGCAAACACCAATTTGGGCCTCAATTTGCACTCCAGTAGCCCCGAACCTGTTAATTTCTTCGGGGCACAGTCCTCGCTTGGGGGGGGCACAATTTTCGTCTGGGGGGCCATGGCCCCGGAATGCCCCCCGTGGCGCCCGGCCTGCATCTGGAACTACAGGCACACGGAGATTTTCACAAGCTGATGGACACGAAAATAGGCTAAGGTCATGACGTTTTTTTCTTCGTCTGAAACTTCACGGAAAATTTGCGATTTTTGCGCGAAGAACTTTTTTCTGTGAGAACGCCTGAAATTTCGCGGAAAATCTTTTTTTGGAGAACACTTGCGCGTTGTGTCCTTGGCCTAGAGCATTCCTGTCCTTGGCCTCGAGAGGGTCTGTCCTCAGAAAGTTGGTCCTTGGCCTTGAGCCTCGACTCCACCTAGGCTGCTAACAGTATTTTCTTACCCTAGAATACAGTTCTCTAACCAAGTTGCAAACAATGACCTAACTATTTATTTATTTATTTGTGTCAGACTCAACAAAGGTCCATAATAACACGAAAAACAAAAACACACAAACAAATTGATCAGGCACAGCACAAAGCATAAACAAGCGTGCTAATTTAGCCAAAATGTAATTTTTAGTAGTGTACTGAAAAATCAGAATCAATAAAATATGCGGAGCCAAAAATTTGTTGAATGTAAGCGTTTGGTGAGTGCTTGCATCTTATTATGAAATTTGCAGTATGTTTTGTCATTAACGAATAAAAGGTCGAGATGTCGTTATCAACCAAAGTTTCATTAATGTGTATTCTCCTAGGGAAATTAAAAAGTATACGATAAGCATTGTTGTAAGCTACACGAAGATGATTTCTCCTCGACGCAGGATAACGACACCAAAGATTGATGCCGTAAATAGAGAAACAAAAATAACGAAACAAAATGTTTTTTACATTAACAGAGCATTTGAAAAACCTCGTACGAAGCATATTAGCTACGCAATATATAGATCTTACTCGGGCTTTAATATCAAGTTCCTAGAGAAAGAACTCTGCTAATTGTAACACCAAGGTATTTAATATTATTCACAAATTCAACATGCTGGTCATTCACAGTTAGATTATGATCAGTGGTTTTGAAGAATTTAGAACGAAAATACATAGCTTTGGTTTTCCTGCAATTAAAGACAATAATGTGCTTTGCAGCAAATTCGACGCAAGTATCAACAAGCCTTTGTAAGCCTTTGAAACTAGGAGCAAAGCAGCAAATGTCATCAGCGTACATAAGATTGTTTAAACACTTGTCCCCAATACAGCAACCAATATCCAGTTGATCTAACTTAACAGAAAGCTGATCCATGTGGATATTGAACAGATAAGGGCTCAAAATGCCACCTTGTCTGACCCCATTGGTTATGGAGAAACAGTGTGAAAAGACATTATTCCATTTGATAGTGACCATTTGGTTTTTATACCAATACATAATAAATCGCACCAAAATTAAAGGAACCTGCTTTTCAATAAGCTTCTGAAATAAAATATAATGGCAGACTCGATCACAAGCTTTTGAGGAATCCAGGAAAATTGCATACAGGGAGTATCATGTTGATTGCTATAGTTAATGGCTTGTTTCAGCAAAAATACACAAGAATCTGTGCCATGTCCAGATTTGAATCCAAACTGATTGTCACAAGTATGTAGAAATGATTCTAAATACTTTAACAAAATTAATTCAAAAAGTTTTGAAAAAGTCGAAGCTAAAGCAATAAGTCTATAATTATTAACATCTCTTATGCTATTTTTGTTACTTTCTACTTTTATATTAATTTCTCTTATGTATTTTTGTTATTTTAATTTTATTTATTTTTACTACAGGGGTGATCACAGATGCAATACAACGGTTAGGTATAAAGCCATGAGTCAAGCACACATTACATAGCATACTAATAGGAACAGATATCAAGGGATGTGAATAAATTAAATGCTCAGTGCATATGTTGTCCAAGCCAGAAGCACATTTTTGTTTTAATTTATGCAACTGAGCTTGAATGAGCCCTACATTGCAGAGAGGCAAAGGGTTCAACTCATTAAAGTCACAATTACTTAAAGTTTGGTGCACAAAGTGTTTAGCTACGGACTAACTACTCTAATAACTTTAGTAATCTTACTTTTGCTTGTTCTTAGACATTTGTTACTAAGGGCCGGAATAGACGAGCAAGCTTTTTTCTGCAATTTTACTACTCCAACAATTATCACTCCATTTACACGTGAAGCTGTTTTTCTGCATATTTACTTGCAGCAATGAAAAATTTTGGCGCCGAAAGTAATGATCTGCAAGAAACTAAAAGTTCCATTTACACCTCCGGGCAACATTTTTTTTTCCTTAAAAATGTTTCAGCAATTGTGTCGTGGATTTGGTCTGCAATAGAGATGGTGCGGTGCGCAAAATTCTTGTCCGCAAACTGCACCGCACCGCTCAATTCTATCCGCATACCGCACTGCACCGCAAAAAGTTTGTGAACTTAATACAACGCACCGCAAATCCTACCGCTATCCAAAATGTAATGATTAACAGTGTTGCCTAACACCAATACTGTATCTTACTGCATGCAAAATTACAAACCAAACAGGTAGGCACCCCATGGTCCACCTGATGCTAGTTAAACAATAGCTTTAGATAAAGACTTGGTCTAAACTGTTACTTATCTATACAAGCCAATTAACCCAACCCTTGATGATAGGTCTCAGTTCAATTTTAACTAATAATAAAATATCCCAATCATGAATCAACTCATGGACATTACCGGTATGTTTGGAATATTGAATATATCAGCACTTCCACTTTAGAAGTTCCAACTGCCAAAGTTTGATGGCTGCATTCATGCAAACAGTAGTACTGAAAGCACGGTCACATCTGATATTATTACTAGGCTTGCCAGAGTAAGTCATGGTCATGCTTGATATGGTAAGTTACAACGTACTGCTCAAAGTTTCTTAAGCTTAAGATGAAGAATTGTTATGCAAAAGTAGTTTTAACTATTCCATCTTATTTTTTGTAACCGGTATCACATACGCTATGGGAAATACTAATAAGTATAAATGAAAAAGGTGGTTTAACGTTAAGCACTTTGTACTTCTGCACAATCAGTCAACGAGCATCGACATGTTGAATTTGAACCATAATACAAGCAATTATTACTAACTATAATATCTATATCTATCGTTAATTTCGAATGGAGAGAAAAAGATACACTGACATCTCAATATGGCTCCTCTTGAAACAGTGAAATCTGAGGCTACTTTACGCTGTACAGTACAGGAATAGGTTGGCGAGTGTGGATGGGTGACTGATAGTGATACTACCTACAATCACACACAAAAAGTACAAACTATCAATCTGAAATTCCTAACTCACTGCTCACACTACAATGTTCTGGTACTGTAGATTCAAGCAGTCAGTAAAATTTTGTCATGCTCTCAGTAGCCTACCACTAAATACTAATGCTTCAATGATAAACTTTAATTTTCAATGTAATGGAACCTTTAGTTTCTAGAAATAGCCACTAGCCTGCTAGCCTTGGAACTGCGATACACTGGCATATATGCAACAAACTTAACTTTACTAGGCTACAAGTAAAAAAGCTAAAATAGACTTACCGTACCAGACTACCAGTACACAGTAGCCTAGTCCCTGAGTCATCAGTAAGCAACTCTGTACTGGTATTTCATTACGCCAACCAGTATCACAAATGATACCAGTATCAGGCTACAGTATTAGTACAAGTTGTGTACCGGTAGGCTACTTACAAGTAGTACTGGTAAGTAGGCCTATCGGTACCTGCTTACAGTTTGACTAGGCTATTATTAATTGTCAAACTCTATGCAGGTACCGATATTTACTACTTGTAAGTATAGACTTGTGCCAAATACTGTATTAGTAATATCACCTTATCTGTTAGTGTCTGGTGTTACGCAGTAGAGCCTATACCGGTGTGCAATGGCCTAGGGTATTACCATAGGTACCAGTACAGAATTAACGACTAGTGCACAAGCCTATCCAGCCCAACTCAGAGCCTACCAGTACAAGCTGCATTACTATTACCGGTAGGGCGTTAGACTGTAGATACGCTCGGTAGGCCTATGACTTGAAGGTTACACCTAGGCTACCGGTACACCATGGTACCTAACAGGCTACATTGAGACTGAATTTAACAACTGAGCTAGAGTGGCTGATTCCTAACCTAATCCTAAGAAGTGGTCTCATCCTCCACGCAGCAGCTGCACTGCACTGCAAAACTACTGGAATTTTTCACGCTGCGCGGCGCAGTTGGCTAACCGCGTACGCTGCGCGGCTACCATCTCCAGTCTGCAAGACCTTGAAAATCCATTTACACGTGCCGATTTTAACACTCTTGCAGACAGAGTCGGACTACTTGGCTCTAATAATCTGAACTATCAGTAGGCATGTTTCGAAAAAGAAAAGCGGTAGCAGCAATAGTAATTTAAAATGCTTTCAAAACGGAAAAAAAAAACTAAAAAACTTATATTGTATATACGATCCTAGCTTGCTCGAAATGACTCCTTCATAAAACGGCGATTTTTAGCAAGGAGCGTTTAGCAGTCATCTTTTGCATTCTTGCCACAGACAAGAAAATATCAAGCACAACTTCTGCAATATATTGTGAATTTCGCGTTTCGCGTGAAATTTTTATTTTGAGAGAATGCAGAAGTCACGTGTGAACTCAGTAGCGTAGCCAGGGGGGGCGGGAGGGGGGCTATATCCCCCCCATTGGCATGTCGACCAAAATGCAGAATAAGAAAAGCGCTGCGTTTTTAGCTCTTTTGAGACCGTTAAATGCACTAGAGTGGATTAAGTAGTGATTTAAAACATCTTTTGAAACATATGAAGGGTGTCCATAAAGTCCGTGTGCACTTTGCACTTAAAGTGCACACGAACTTTATGGACACCCTGTATTTAGGGGGGCTAATTTGTTGAAAATAAAACTAACAAATAAATGAAACTTTGAAAAATGGTCAAAAATACGCAATCAAATTTGATCGCAAGGGTAAAAACGCTAAACATAGGTGTCATCAACAAATATACTATAAACTAAGGAATAGGGGGGGGGGGGGCTATTCAGTATTAATTAATTACCAATTTCTCTCAAATTTCTTTTCATTAGCCCCCCGCCCCCCCTCCAATTATTCTTCTCTATAAACTGTATACGAAATAGATTACTTCGTGTGAGTTTCATTGAACTATTCGATTTTATAATTTACCAGCATCTAAATAAGAGAACTAAAATTTTACCATTAGCCACCTCCAAAATAGCACATTTATGCAACCAGTTTAATCATGTTTGCACTGCCAATTTCTCAGCCACGTTTTAAAAGAATTATTTTTTTAATCAAAATAGCCCTAAAATGAAGTTATTTTTGCAAAAAAATGCAAAATTTTCGAGCGCTGGGGGCGAAGCTCCCAGACCCCCGTGCCTCCTGCGGCTGGGGGCTTTGTCCCCAGACCCCCAAAATAGCCCCCCCATTGCGAATTTCTGGCTACGCGCCTGTGTGAACTAATGCTATTCAAATTTGTTTCGGATTAATTGTGCTGCGCTTTCAAAATACAATTTTTTTTAATACCGCAATTTTATACTTTTGACTTAATTTTGGTTTAGTTTAATCGTAATATTGTCAAATGTCGACATTCTATCGCAAATTACTTACTCCTTTTCCGTCTAAAACCACTAAAATGTAAAAGTAGGTGTAGACCTATAAGGCCTAAATCTTTCTAGGCCAAAAGTAATAAATTGTTCCGATGGTGAATCTTTTCCTGTAGTTTATCGTTCTTTACTCTAGTATTCTGATGCTTTAATATCATTTTAGTTTATACAGTAGTTTTTGTGACCAAAGTTTTAACACTATCCGCTTTTCTACAAGTTTGTTTTTATTGTTGTGATGTAATAATTACCTTTCGGATTTGACACTTAAAAAAAATCTTACAGTTCATATTGATGCTACGAAGCTTTAGTTGTAGCTCTTTATCGTATGCTCGTATTCTGATGATGTTGGTGGTGGTGGTGGTACTACCCGACCCCTTCCGAGGAATGGGGGCGCGGAGGAACTCCGCGGAGACCCAACAGTCGGGCCACACCCCAAGGTCTGGACCATAGGTCAAGAATAGAGAGAGAGGAGCCAAAGATAGATTTTCGAAGAGGTTCAGAGGCAAGACAGTCGAGGAAGAGATGATTGAGGTCCTGTAGAGGGTGTCCACAGGCACTACAAGCAGAATTCTCCTTCCGACTGATCCCATGAAGATAAAAGAAGACTGTGGCTATGGCAGCGAAGACGGGAAAGCTCACAGCGAATAGGGCGAGAAAGGAGCAGTTCCTCCGAAGAGACTTTGGGTACTTGGTTGTTTAGATAAGAGTGGGAGATGTGACGTATCCAATTGTGGTACTGGAAATAACGGATTTTGGCAATGACTGTGGGGAGAGGGCATGGGATCGCATCAGTGGGCAGGGAGCACCAGCTTTGGCAAGTAGATCCGCATTTGCATTACCGGGGAGACCAGCGTGACCGGGGACCTATTGGAAGTTTAAGGTGGTGTTGTTCGAGAGGGAGGAGGCGAGGGACCAAACATTCCTGAGGGACTCAGGCGATAAGAGGGGGCTGATGAAAGGATTGAAAGGGCCGAATGGGAAGATGATGTTGGTCGTCATGACCAACAAAACATCAATAAAAGCAACAAGGCTTATGAGATCACGCTTGCTGTGAGTATCAGAGGTGGAGTCCTCGAGGACACATTTTGAAGTCATTGGCCTCGAAGTCTACAAAGTCGGCAGCGTGGCGGAATGGGTAAAGGCGTCGTTTTTACGACGACTCTGATCGCAGGATCATGAGTTCAAGCCGCACCCTGGTCACGTTGATGCGTCCTTGGATAAGACGCTTTACGATAATTATCTCTGCTTGGTGGCTTCGAACAAGCAGCAAATTTACGTGGGAAGAAGTCAAAACGTCAACAGGAAAGCTTGGAAAATGGTCAACTCCTAAGCGGGTGCGGATTCGTCCAAAGCATAGCGCACCGTTGCTTTCTCGTGATAGGAGGATAAAGATGCACCAATCAATCAAACAAATCTTCGAAAATTGCCCTGTCCTCGGCCAAGGACAGCACTATTTTTTGAATCATAAAAATTTCGTTGGAAAACGCCAGAAACCTTGCGAAAAATTTGCGAAGACTTTTTTTTAGAGATCGCCTGAAAAAAATTTTTGATGACCGTTTTTTTTTGGGAGAACAGTAGAACACTTGCGCCTGTGTCCTTGGTATTGGGCCTCGAGCATTCCTGTTCTTGGCCTCGAGCCTTTTGTCCTCGACTCCACTTCTGGTGACTATGACTTTACCGCAAGCAGTAGCGTAGCCAGGCGGGGGGGGGGGGGGGGGGCTAAAAAGTATGAAAAGTGTGCAAAATAGCACGTTTTTTGTGCGTTTGAGACCGATTTTTGCTCCAAAAATGAAAACAGCCCCCCAAAAGGATTTGGGAGCAGAAGTAGTGAAGGACTTGCCTTGCTTGGACCAGATAAGTGGAGTTTTTTGGTTCTGTTGCTCACCCAAAGTCGGTGAAAACCTTTTTTTTTTTTGGAGATCACCTAAATTTGACAGAAAAACCGCCTCGATCTTATTTAAGACTAATGAAAAATTGGGTCAAGTTCGTTTACGGTTGTATCAAACTTCCAAAAAAGCCCCCCCCCCCCGTTGCGAAATCCTGGCTACGCGCCTGACCGGAAGAACGCCAGAATCAGGTTTATCACTAAAATGCGTAATTTACATTGTCTGTTTTACACTTAATTGCAGAACTTTGGTTTTGCTTTGACTTGGTATGAAAATCTCGTTCCGCAATTGCGGAAATGCGTTACGCTTCTACTGAATCAAGAAGAAGTTGCGCTGCGCTTCTGAAAATATATTTAAAGTGCGCCTCTTGTTCTGCGCTTTTAATGGTTTAAATAATCGTTGTGTTTTGTTGCGCTGCGTATTTTGTAAAACTTTATTTGTTCCTGCTTCAGGAAAATAAAATTGTTTTATCTACAGTATGTTTATCGAAAAGAAAAACGTTTTAAGTAATGTTGATTATAAAATTCAGCCGGAATCTAACATAATTATCCACATTTCCATATGCATTTACAGTAATACTACGTGAAAATTTTGAGATGGAAACCAGCCCCGGCTGGCCTCTTTTTCTCTGGCTACTGCCCTGTATAACACACAAACAGTAACAGTTGCAAACAGGTTAATAACGACGAGTCACATTCACGTAAGCAATTTTTCACCTAGACAAACCCAGCATTCTTAGTATCACAAAAAAGTTGCTATTAAAGTTCTAACCGAGGTATTATAAAAATAAAGACTAATACAATTTATTGCATTTAAAAGGAACTGCTTTACACAAAATCGTTAAAATATCATTAACATCCACTAATTTATTTATATACTGTAGACAATATAATACCGTACTTACATCTTTTTGCTCTTAAGCAGTGCTTTTTTTTACTCGGTCTTTATATTCAGGTGTCAATACGTTCCAAACTGCAGGGCAAATTTCAAATTCACTTATCAACGCTTATATTTCATAATGCTGTCCAAATATAGGGATGCTGGTAATGAACAGTAATTGTGAAGTATTTTACATTGCCTTGTAGCACGACAATGCGATCAAGTCTGAAAGTGTCCAAGTAGGTAGGCATAACAGTGTTAATAGCATTGTGACGTAGGCAGGAGAAGTCAAAAAACTTGCAGCATCTTGAAACGCGGCCGAAGTTATTTTAATGTTGCTGAAAGTTTTCCGAAATCTCGCAGGAAGCCATTTACACGTCGCAAGAAAACCCTTCTGCAACGTTTCTGCAATCGTTGCGCAGTATTCTTGCTAGGCCATTAACACAGAAAAAAGTTGCATCAACGCTTCTGCAAGCGTTCTTGCAGAAAAAACTTGATTGTCTATTTCGGCACAAAGGCATGCATCCAATCTATTCTTTTTTCGAGCTGGGATGTGTTCTGCTGACAAGATCAAACTGATTTGTGCGAGGCGAAACGACTCAATGCAATATAGCCTAATAATAGCGAATAATAGCGTTGCTAACGACGAAAAGGCTATCAACGTCTAGGTTGGCAACAAAATTATTAAAATTTATAACATTAGAGGCCCCTACGTCGTGTTTGAAGTAGAATATGTCTGGAATGATTAACTCAAGAAGGATAAAGTTAATGCCAATTTATGTAGTCTTATGCGATTGGTCTAACTTTAGATACTCCCATTGATTTTGCCTTTAGTCTTCGTCTAACCCTATACCTACCGGGCGATTTTTACACCCTATTTGTACCGGGAAGGGGGGGCAAATTTGCCCCCTACCTAAGTACTGTTTGGTAAGTGAAAGAAGTAAGATTTTTTGCTTGTTGAAGCTATTTTTTGTTACATTTTTTAAAATAAATATTTTAAGTTTGTGACGTCACAAAAACTATGATGACGTCATCAAAACCTGTAAGTCCTTATCACAGCGTGCAAATTTGTCTAAATGTTGCAAAATGTTATTTTCAGTTTGGACTTTTGTTGTTTCAAAGACATCTCTGATAACGTCACCGCAGATGATGACGTCACATGCATGATGACGTCATCTTTAATATATTGTGTTGATTATTATTTGTAATTTTTTGTCACTGAGATGCAGCATATTTCACAAAATTTTAGAATACTGCAGTATTATTTTCATTATATCATTCAACAGCTGATAAAAATGAATATTTTTTTATGCAAACGCAGTTTATTTCGAGAAACAGCAAAAAAGCAATAATTTTGAATCATCACGTCATTAATGACGTAATGATGGTGCAATGCATTTATCAGTAAATAAAATATTTTATTCCAGCTAAAGATTAGCATCGATAATGAGTTCGCAGTACAATGAATAGAACAAGCTCGTGATAAGCTTGCATTATATGCTCAAAACTGTATAAAACTCCTTAGGTGCCTCTGACAAAGGCAAAAATGACGTCACTTCCGGTAGTCCAGCTAACCTCAAACTCTCTGAGAATGTGTGTTATTGAATTTGATTCAAAGGCAGGGTGCATCAAAGCAAAACTTTTTTTTAGTTTAGGAGCTGTATATTAAAACAACTAAGAGGGGGTCAAATTTGCCCCTCCGTTACAAATAGGGTTAATGCTTCAAACACACTATGACACTAAACTACGTACAAAAATCTACTTGAAGTTTCGGAATGCCATTGCTTGAATAATTAAAAATATTACATATGAATTTTTAATAATGTTTAATTGATTGCACAGCATATTTTTTGAAAAAAATTGAAACTTAAAAAAACAAGGTGTTTCCCCGCCTATACTTCTTATTAGGATTAACTCGTTTTCTCTTTTTCTCGGTGCATTTGGCGAACAATAAACTTGATTTGTTTTGAAGACCTTGCGCGATTTTAATAATTTTTTGGACAAAAATTGCCATTTTAAAACCATTTAAAAGTCATTAGAGCGTTCGAAGAGCTATTTGAAAGAACTAGTAGCTAAGATTCGGAAAACCTTTGAAAGAATTAAAATACTCCTCGTTCCTTTACTTCCTGATCATGTTCAAAACACGTTTAAAAGAAGGAATGAGGTTTTACTGTGTTATGTATGACGTAGTCGAATCGTCTTCCAATATTACCTAATCACATACCCTTTCCTGAACTTTGCAAATTTTGAAATTTTGTCCAGTTAATTTGCGACTTTATCCCTTCTGGGTTGGTCCAATTCGGGATTTCGTTCAATGTTGGATATTGTTCGTTCAAAATTTTCTCCAATGCGATATTTTTTCAATCCGAAATTTTGTCCCATTTGCGCTATATCCATTCAGAATTTCGTCCGAGTTAGGAATTTGCTCGTTCGAGATTTAGTCTATTATTCGAGATATTGTTCAATTCAATTTGGGATTATTTCCGATTTGGGATTTTACTCTTACTTTTTCGATGGATTTTATCCACTTCCAGATTTTGTAAAGAATCCTGTAAGGACATAATCCTGAAAAAGCAAATTCTCGAAATGAATAAAATCCCAAAATGGACGAAATCTCAAATTGGATAAAAACCCGAATAGACAAAATCCTAAACAACAAAATTGGTGATCTAATCGTTTTGCGTGCTTCTGGCCTAAAAGGCTACCAGCGCTGAAGCCTAGGGAAGAGCCACCACAACGGCAACTACTTAAAAACAAGGAATGCGAAAAAGTTATTTCCAACAGAATTTGAACCAGCAGCCTTTGAACCGTAATCCAAAGCTGCAGGTTCAAATCCTATGGAAGCATAGGCGTAGCCAGGGAAGGCAGGGGGCCCGGCCCCCCAATTAAAATACCACCAACGATAAAAAATTATGACAACATAGCCTAGCGATGTTTAGTTGCAGTTACGGACGACGAGGGGGCCCTTAACTAACAACCAGGGGCCCCAGGGCCCCTAACCAACGACCTAGAGGCCCCTAATCGACAACCAGGTAACCCCGGGGCCTCTAACCAACAACCAGGTAACCCTACGCCCCTAACTGACAAACAGGGGGTCCGGGGCCTCTAACTGACAAACAGGGTGCCCTAGGACCCCTAATTGACAACCAAAAGCTCCCAGGGCCGCTAACTAACAACCAGAGGGCCGGTAACTGACAACCAGGGGCCCCGGGGCCCCTAACTGACAACCAGGGGGCCCCAGGGCCCCTAACCGAAAACCAGCGGGCCCCGGAGCCTTTAATTGATAACCAGGGTGCCCCGGGGCCCCTAACTGACGACCAAGGGTCCCGGGCCAGAGGCCCCGTAATTCAAATTTTTAACCATTTATATACAAAACCTTTGAGAAATCTAAGAGTTTTATGCTAAAAGTTGCAACCCCCTGCCCTCGTTTAACGTTATTATGAACTTAATGCTATAACACAGGCGGTAGTGCAAACCCCCAACTGAAATACTACCAATGATGAATATAATGAGAGCATAACCAGTGTATTGTCCTTGTGAGCAATTGCAGTTTCTTTAATTTAGGATTTACGCGTACAAAAGTAAGTAATAATAATGACGACCACCTGTCGACGTCGTAATAATGTCATGCAGTTTCTGGAGGTTTCAAAAAACTGTCAAGTGACTTGACTCGAGTTCTCCAGGTTTAGGAAAAAAGTTACTGTAATTTTGCTTTAAATGTTTTTTTTTTTTCTGAAAGAACTTAAGGTCGCGATCTTATCTCAAAATCATTGGCGTAACCAAAGGGGTGGCACAGGGGGCCCGGGCCCCCTCAATTGAAATGCCACCAATGACAAAAATTTAACAAAAAAACCTTGTTTCTTCATATTCAGTTTCTTTTAGCATCTTTGCGAACAACAGTACACGCGTACAACAGCAATTAACAATAAATAATATTGACGACCAGAGGGCCGGCGCACTCTCTTAATTCAAATTTTCCAACCAATTAGACGTCTAACCAGAGTGAAATCAAGGGTTTTTGTCCTAAAAGTTGCTACCTCAGGCCCTTATCTAAACTTTGTATGAACGTAATGCAATAACCAGCGCCGTATTTGACACATAGCACAGTGCCAGGGCCCAGCGCTCAGATAGTAAGACTTTTTTTGGTCTTCACTTATAGTTGGCAGAAACATGTTGCAAAAATCCGCTAAGTGTCAGGGACCCCACGCAATGTAAATCCGGCCCGGGAATAACATGTTTAGTAAGCGTAACCATCTATAGTACCATATTTTTCAATAACGATTCACCTCCACCTGGCTTGTTTTTACGTACAAAATATTAAAAAAAAATAGCTAGAGAAAATGCTCATTAAACAAATTATTGAATTTCAATTGAGGGGGCCTGGGCCCCCTGGCCGTCCATGTACTCCTATAACTGGTTAATTTCATGACAAAACAAAAATCTTGAAGGAAAATCTTCGAGTGGATTACTATTTACTGCTAAAATATTGCCGGAGGCAATGTGCCTTACTTACCCCTACATGGACCAAATCACTTGCAATTAAAATTTTTCACCATGATGGAAGATTTTAAACGTATTTTGGACTTTAATTGCAAGTAAAATGAGAATTGAACAGTTAAATTTTTGGATTGGCTTTCAAATGTTAAAAATCTAGTTTTTTCAAATGGCTGTGAACACGGGGGAAATGTGATCCAATGGGATTAAAATAGCTTTTTTGTCCAAAAACGTACCAAAATCGCCCAGCGGCTGGGGGCTTTGCCCCCAGACCCCCGTCTGTGATACGTTTGAGTACACTAGCTTACTCAATACGTCTCCTAAGTTAGACATTTGCTCGTTCTAACTATTAGTTTTCGCCCTTTCTCTTTACCACAATCCTGGTTAAATGCCAACTGGCTACAGATCTTCCATTCTACGATATCTTTGCCCCACAAAAAGTTCCTTTTTTGAAAATTTCTGATGACGTCATTGCATGTGATTTGTGGTTTGGGGCCCCCCAATCAAAAATCCTGGCTACGCCTATGTGTGGAAGGATAACTTTTTCGCATCGCTTGATTTTAGTAGTTGCCGTTGTGGTGGCTCTTCCCTAGGCTTCGGCGCTGGTAGCCTTTAGGCCAAAAGCACGCAAAACGATTAAATATTAAAACTTTGGCCTGCAAACGTTAAAACATCACAATTCAAAATCGGTGATGTCACCTACTGAAAATGTCATCATTTATCCGTGTGCTAATAGGATGCAGAATGAGGTATTTTAATAACGGGATATTGAAAAACGCCGAAACCAAAATATCAAAATGCAGATATGAAGATTAAAAAAAAAGAAATTGGAAAGCAATTATGTGTGGTACGCATTTGGTAAAACGTACTGTATTTGCAAAGCTTTATGACGTCATCAGTTTCGTTAGGTTCAATAAAAATGCAACGTAAATGGGCATTCAAATCAAGTTTAAAACAAAGGTTAAACGAGAGGTTAACCAAAAACAGGAGTTAACCGAGAGATCCCCTCGCAGCTTGCTGTTACAAGTCACTTAACTGCCTTGTTTACTGCTTGATTGTGTTACTAAATTAATTTTTTTTCGTTTTGATAGCGTTATTGTTTTTAGTTAACTGAACAAATTGAACGAAATAAACAAACACTTACAAAAGAAAAGTTTTTCACTATTGACTAAACTGTTGCGAAAAGCCTAAAATGCATTCTCACCAAATTTGAACTTTCTACATTATGCAGTTTTCAAGATATTGCAGTTCAAAGTTAACAATTTTCCTCTTCTTTCAATGCTGCCAGCATTTTGCCTGTTTTGTGACAGAAGAATAAAGATGCGTTTACACTGGACGCAGAGCAATCAAAATTTGACGTCATCGACAACTTGCAAAAGGTTTCAACCGATAGCAAATCGCGAAGGTTGCCAACCTTCGCTTTGCGTTGCTTCGCTTCCAGTGTAAACCCGCAGGCGCGTAGCCAGAAAGGGGGGGGCTTTTTTGAAAGAGTGAGAAAAGTGCAAACGACCTTGACCCGAATTTTCATTGTTCTTGAATCAGAATCACACGGTTTGTCCGAACATTGAGACGGAATTTCTCGGAAAGTTCGGAAATTCAAACGTTTTTTCAGCCCAAAATCAGGTAATCTCAAAAAAAAAAGGTCTTCACCGAAATTGAGACTGGTTTTTTCGGCTAAAATCGGAAATTCAAACGCTTTTTCAGGCCGAATCACGACATGCACTTCACAACTTCGGTACCCAATTTCCTTTGGGGGGGAATGTTTTCAATTTTTTAACAAAAGTTGGCCTCAAAAGCACCAAAAACGTGCGATTTTGCTTACTTCACCAGCCAATGAAGGACTCGAGCCCCCCCGCCCCCCCTGGCTACGCTACTGTAAACTCACCTTCACTTTTGAAAAGTTGGTTTGAATTTACTTGAAAAACAGCTCATTTACAATTCTGATCCTTTACTCTGTATTGACAACAACACTGCCGAAAACAGACGTGCTGTAACTTTTGGGATTTTATTAAGAACAATGTACTAAGAAAATTAATAATAAGCTATAGACAGTATACAGAGTCTTATAGGCACAATCAAATCTATGATTAACAGCCTAAGACATACTGTTTCGGAATCGACAATTTTTTTGTTTCGGAATCGACATACTGTTTCGGAATCAACAAGAATCGACAATCGACAATCAGAATTTTTTTTGGGATTTTGTTTGTAGTTGGCTACACTGGCAAAATTTCCAAAGGGAAATCTAAATTATCATTTCTTTGACACGGAAGGTAACAGAAAAATCAAACTTGGTGAACTTAGTCTTCAGATCTGTCAAAATATTTTGAGAGAAAACCAAGCAAAACATTTTCGGACTTGAATGCCCTTTTAACTATTTAAACTTTTAGATATACACACTATACAGTAAGTTAACGAAGTTTCAAATATGCCTCTAAAAAACGAATTTTCATTTATGCAAAAAAACTGTACGTTTTGGTAGAATTTAACACAATCAATGAGGTCAATATATTTTAAGTTTTAAAATGTTCCTATGACATTATCAGGTTTAGTACGTACGATAGTATTTTTACATTAATGCTATTACGAAATCAAGATTAAATATAAAGAATTACTGGCATTCCGCACATTTTGCAGTAGAAACCGCAAAATATGCTCCATGTTAACAAATTTTTATGTAACGTTTCTAACTTTTTACATGAGTCAAAAATAAATAAACCACCCCTAAGTTACACCACACGTCTGCCACGATAACCTATCTACAAAATATAGCTGCCCAGTACAGCGGCTGTTTCGAGGATTATTACCTCTCGTCAGCTGGGCTAGCTTGATAGACTTACTGTATCATTTTATCAACCCTTACATGACTGCTGTGCTACATTTGAGCAGCTTAAAATCATTGTAGTCATGGAAACCCACTTAACAACCGAAAAAGAAGAAAATGGCCCCTTGAGGGTCCTTCTGGAGAAAATTAACTGATAGTGGTAGGTTACAAAATCGACACGCCAGCAAGCCCAGCATAGTTGTTAATATGATGTTAATATAACCATTGAATTGTAAGTCGAGCAAGTTTCTACCCCGCCTGACGAACCCAGTAGGAGGAAATAGACTGTAGTGGGGTCATTGAATTTTTAATGATTTTAATTTTCCACTGAACTTCCTGCTTCGTTAACTGGCTCTGGCCATTGAGCACTCTGGAAACTGGGAAGACAGCGTACAAGTGAATTATATAGTTTTCTATTCACATGGACCATTGCAACCTCCTAAGAGGACCCATTAGGTAGACGAAATACTGTAAGAGTAATTGATATATTTCTTACTTCTTTTATTTTTACTTTTATTTGGTGGTTCGTTTTTTTTTTGACTTATTTTCAAGAAATATATATCTTACCATGGCAGTGTCGAAGAACCTGTCATTCAGTGTTTCCAGCAAGAGCGCCTTAACAAACATACGATTAAAAAAGCAAACAAAACAACAGACACCATCAAAAACGCTCTTCTCTTCTTTAGCAAATTTTTAGCAAAAACATCCAAAAATAGGGCTTAACAGGTTAAATTGGGCTGAAAACCTTTTTTGTTTAAACTGCACTGAATAGTGTACAACTGTACATCTTTCTTCCAACATTTCTTCTAAGAAATTGGATAAAGATCTTTTTTTGAGATCACCTCTTTTCCTACTGTTTGTTGAAACAGAGTTAGGTGAAGTGACGTTTTTGTGACCTAGTAACTTTCCAATCGCTTTTTTTGACTGCTCCCTTTATTTGCGTAATTTACATAAGATTTTCATTAACAACATCAGACATCAGATTACCACTCAAAACATCGGATCTGATGTAATTTCATCAACGCAGCGCTTGGAACACTGCTGTCGATCTTATAAGTGCAGCGACATGCATGATTTCAAAATCCTATTAAGTTAATGAATATTTTTGTGTGCATGCTATAAAGCAGTGCTTTTCAACCTGTTGGCCATGGCCCACAGGTGGGCCACAGAGCATTATGCAGCGGGCCACAGAGCATTTTGGTAAAAGTCGTATTTTGAAAAGGTCGTGTTTGAATTTTTTTTTAGCTGGAGATCATCTGTTTTCGGCCGTAAAAACCGCTTGAATTTTGGTGAAGAATTTTTTTTTAAAATCACTTGTTTTCGGCCGGAAAAACCGTTTCAATCTACTTCAAAGTTAATTTGGCCGGAAAATTTGGGTCAAGTTCTTAAGCAATACTTTGAGAGTGGGGCCAGGAAAAATTTTCAAAATCAAAATGGACCACGGTTAGAAAAAGGTTGGGAACCACTGCTATAAAGGATATTTTCGTTTTGTTGCTGTATTCCGGCTTCAGCCCCCCTTAGCCAAGTTACTTAGAAATTTCAATCCAAATTGCAAGCGTTTGAACATGTTTTGAACTTGACCGGTGAGTAAAGGGGGAGGGCTTGAAGGGGCTGGGCGATTTATTTATTTATCAAATCTTAGCAATTTCGTTCTTTTAAATGGCTCCAAAACGGCGCAAAATTTGATCCGAATTGCGCTAAAATGGCAATTTTTTCTGAAAAAAAAAAAGATATAATATCACAAAAATCGCCCGTCGGCTGAGGGTTTTACCCCCATGGCCTCCGGCCGCCTCATTCGTCTGTAATTCGCGTCAATAACACCAGTTTGTTCAGCACGCTTCCTAAATGAGAAATTTTCAAGCAAAAAAAATACCTTTGGGTGCAAGCCCCCGTTAATTGGACCTTAGTTGCGCGCCTAGCTGAAGCACGTTTTATTAGCGAGCGTTGCTGATGATATTCACGAATCGTGTTATGATGAAAATTCCACCATACGCGTGAAAGTGGGCAAAACTTTTCATTCGTTTGCTATACTTATAATGCAAAAACATGCAAAATGTTTATGCCTCGGACTTTTGTGATTTTTAAACGGGAAAAGACCTGTAATTGGACGTTCTAGAACTGGATGGATCACTTTTGAGAATCTTGGATGGAATTGTTTAGGACCTCATCCAAGCGAAATGATGTAGGTGATGGGAGACCGTGAAGTGTGGCGGCTTATTAATCTCTGGCTGTTGCCCCTGTAACCCTCACGGAAAAGCGGGCAATGAAGAAAGAGAGGTTTGTCCTTTTGGCTTTGTATTTAAAATAATCGCAATATACAGCAACCACAAAATTTGGTGCATTTTAGGCTTAGGCCTATCACTTTTATTTATTTACATTATTTACAATTTCTCTAAACGAACGTTTTCGGCACTACCACTGGCCCTCTTCAGGAATATCTAAATAGCAATAATAACTTTAAGAATCCGAATCAAATAATAAACTTATCTTCAAAAGGTTAAAACATTGCTGTACTTTTTTTTTTTTTTTTTTTTTTTTTTTTAGTGTCTACTAGCCTACGTTAAACTCAGCAAGAACGATTCAAATTTACAATTGAAATGACAAGAGTTAGCAATTATGACGAAACAAGCATTATGATTTCAGAAATATAGCAAACACTAAGTATGTCCAACAACTGTCATTGAATTTTGTGGTTAAAAAACTTGCAGCATAAATGATGATCCGTTGGCGTAAAGTTGACGATTGAGAGCAGGAGAGTGTTTCTTGATCAGGAGAGCTTCGTGAATTTTGGTGTCATACTCAGAACGGCATTTTCGAATTATTTTGAATGAATCCAAGCCAGTTTTTTTATTAGAGCAAATGTTGCAGGACATTATGTGGTCTTTAATTGAACTTTTCTGGTTACTGTTGAAATTTAGATGTTCTTGGACTCTTGTGCTCAGATGTCTGGAGGACATACCAATGTATGTCTTGTTCGTGTCACACGAACATGTAAAATGATAAACAACATTTGAACACAGAGCCACAGGTGTTTTGGATTTTAGTTGAAAATAAGATTTGACCTTAAATGATTTGTAGATCGGGATAATTTTAACATTCAGTTGATTTCTGATTATTTTTGAAAATTTGTTAACAAATCGTCGTGAATCTTTACCAAAATACGGAATAACAATTGGATATTCATGGGTAGAACTGCTAGAAGTTTGATCGGTATCAACGGAAGACTGATTACTGTTGTTTTGGCTTTGAAATTGTTGCAATAATTTGTCAAAAAACTTGCTGGGATAACCGTTGGCCTTAAACATAGCTTTCATATTTTCTGCTTCTTTCTGGAATAGTGTGTTGTTGGAGCATATTCGTTTAGCACGATTTAATAGGCATAGAATCAAACCAGATTTCCACTTGAGTGGGCAAAATGCATTAAAATTTAGTAATAAATTTGTATGAGTTGGTTTCTTCCAAATCCATGTGTCTATGCCGGAGTGATTTAGTTTAATTTCAACGTCCAAAAAAGGGATGGTTTCAGAAGCATGCTCTACTGTAAATTTGATACTTTTATGTTGAGAATTTAGAAGGTCCAAAAATTTTGAGCAAGACGTATCATTATTAAAAACAGCAAAAATGTCATCGACGTAGCGAAGGTATAGTTTTGGCTGAAAGTTTAAGTTTGAATTAAGCAATTTATTCTCCATGTGTGCAAGGAAAAAATTGGCAATGGTTGGACCTAAAGGGGAGCCCATACTAACACCGTCATGCTGTTCATAGAATTTATTCCTGTGCATAAATATTCCTTTGGTTGCTGGCCTTAAGAGTTTTGCAAATATCTCTTTGTTTACAATTGGCTGATTCTGGCTCGATTGGTCGGAGTATATTGTATCAGTTATAATTTTATTGTATCAGTTATAATCGGAGTATATTGTATCAGTTATAATTTTACCAATAATGCCAAAATATTATGTTCGGATCGAAAAAACACAGCACTACACCGGACTCTATATAACCTAAGTCAAGAACCAGACATTAAAGTGTGTAATTTCGACAAGGGAAGAGGTGTAGTAATTATGGACTCTAATGATTATTACTCAAAATTAGATGATATCGTTAACGACCAATCCAAATTCCATGAACTTAAAGTGAATTCCAAAATTCACCCGGTAATTGCAAAAGAGAAATCGATTAGTTATTATGTGCGCAAATATCTTAAAGATTTTGGTCCAGAAACTATGCGAAGACTAATTCCGAGTGGCAGCAACCCCTGAAAAATATACGGATTAGTGAAAATACACAAGCGTGACAATCCTTTAAGACCCGTTGTATCGATGATCGGCACACCAGAATATCAATTAGCTAAATTTCTTGATTCGTTGATTAAACCGTACATTCCGCAAACATACATGCTACGGTCGACCAATCAATTTCTTGATCATCTAGCCAATTTTCAATTTCATCCTGCTCATAAATTAGTAAGTTTTGACGTCTCATCCTTATTTACGAACATCCCATTAGAAGAAACGATCCAAATTATAACTGATACAATATACTCCGACCAATCGAGCCAGAATCAGCCAATTGTAAACAAAGAGATATTTGCAAAACTCTTAAGGCCAGCAACCAAAGGAATATTTATGCACAGGAATAAATTCTATGAACAGCATGACGGTGTTAGTATGGGCTCCCCTTTAGGTCCAACCATTGCCAATTTTTTCCTTGCACACATGGAGAATAAATTGCTTAATTCAAACTTAAACTTTCAGCCAAAACTATACCTTCGCTACGTCGATGACATTTTTGCTGTTTTTAATAATGATACGTCTTGCTCAAAATTTTTGGACCTTCTAAATTCTCAACATAAAAGTATCAAATTTACAGTAGAGCATGCTTCTGAAACCATCCCTTTTTTGGACGTTGAAATTAAACTAAATCACTCCGGCATAGACACATGGATTTGGAAGAAACCAACTCATACAAATTTATTACTAAATTTTAATGCATTTTGCCCACTCAAGTGGAAATCTGGTTTGATTCTATGCCTTTTAAATCGTGCTAAACGAATATGCTCCAACAACACACTATTCCAGAAAGAAGCAGAAAATATGAAAGCTATGTTTAAGGCCAACGGTTATCCCAGCAAGTTTTTTGACAAATTATTGCAACAATTTCAAAGCCAAAACAACAGTAATCAGTCTTCCGTTGATACCGATCAAACTTCTAGCAGTTCTACCCATGAATATCCAATTGTTATTCCGTATTTTGGTAAAGATTCACGACGATTTGTTAACAAATTTTCAAAAATAATCAGAAATCAACTGAATGTTAAAATTATCCCGATCTACAAATCATTTAAGGTCAAATCTTATTTTCAACTAAAATCCAAAACACCTGTGGCTCTGTGTTCAAATGTTGTTTATCATTTTACATGTTCGTGTGACACGAACAAGACATACATTGGTATGTCCTCCAGACATCTGAGCACAAGAGTCCAAGAACATCTAAATTTCAACAGTAACCAGAAAAGTTCAATTAAAGACCACATAATGTCCTGCAACATTTGCTCTAATAAAAAAACTGGCTTGGATTCATTCAAAATAATTCGAAAATGCCGTTCTGAGTATGACACCAAAATTCACGAAGCTCTCCTGATCAAGAAACACTCTCCTGCTCTCAATCGTCAACTTTACGCCAACGGATCATCATTTATGTTGCAAGTTTTTTAACCACAAAATTCAATGACAGTTGTTGGACATACTTAGTGTTTGCTATATTTCTGAAATCATAATGCTTGTTTCGTCATAATTGCTAACTCTTGTCATTTCAATTGTAAATTTGAATCGTTCTTGCTGAGTTTAACGTAGGCTAGTAGACACTAAAAAAAAAAAAAAAAAAAAAAAAAAAGTACAGCAATGTTTTAACCTTTTGAAGATAAGTTTATTATTTGATTCGGATTCTTAAAGTTATTATTGCTATTTAGATATTCCTGAAGAGGGCCAGTGGTAGTGCCGAAAACGTTCGTTTAGAGAAATTGTAAATAATGTAAATAAATAAAAGTGATAGGCCTAAGCCTAAAATGCACCAAATTTTGTGGTTGCTGTATATTGCGATTACTTGGTATAAAAAGTCGACCTCTTTGCCGAAACTATATTTAAAATAACCTTGATATCGTTAAAAAACTTTTCGTTACTTGGACTATCAATGCCACCATTGAATAAGATTTTGTTGTTTTTTTCTTCCAGTTTCTTTTCTTTTTTTTTTTTTCAAAAATGGCTAAACTTGCTTTGCCAATTATGCTCTCAGCTCGCTCAAATAAGTTGAATTTTTAAATAGGCATAAACGCTACAGGGCTGTCGTTACAAAAGGGCGGAGCACTTAGGGTCCATACCAGACTGTTTGGCATTAGACTAATTTTCATGTTTTGTTAAGAGTGTTGTGCAATGAGAAAAATTTTTCTATCATGAATAGTGAGAAAATATCAGTTTCTTGTGGTGACTTTTTGCTGCTCAATCACGAAACTCCGCCACCACAACATAGAATTTAAAAGTGACGCAACAAAATCTTTTGATTTTAATGGAAAAGTGCATAGCAACATCACTTTGCCCGAGCGCGCTAGCCACGAGTAGGTAGGCAGATACAGAGTTGTAACCAGGCCGACTAGTTCAGGCCCGAACCCGAAAATATAAGCCCGAGCCCGGCCCGAACTAGAAAATATAAGCCCGAGCCCGGCCCAAACCCGAAACTTTATTTGAAGCCCAAATCATGCCCGAAAAAAAAACGAAAGTTAAGTTAGGTCTGAAAAATTTGGTAATGCGGCCAAGTTATTTTGATTATATTTTTGTGCACCTAAGACAAAAAGCAGGTCTCAGGCCCGAATTAAGCCCGAAGTTTTTCTTAACTTTAGGCCCGAACCCGACCCGAAAAGCCCGGTCCAACTTACAACTCTGCAATGATATCACTTATACAATAATTTATGATGCGACTGACATTTAAGATCGATGCGATGAGACAGGACGAAAAGCTGACATTCTCTCACTGTTCATGATTTTAATGATCTCCAGCTAAATTGAGCTTTTAATTTTTTACCCGAAGTATATTCACATCTAAGCTTCTATATTTTTGTGATTACCTGGACCAAAGCAACGTTTATACAAACGAAGCTTGGACTGCGTTCATCGATATTCATTTTTTCATGAGACAACATTCTTCAAGTTATTTTTTATTTATGGTTACATTTCGCACCCTAATGTGGGGAGCACCTTCTGAACAGAAATACGTTTTCATACTGGCACGTTTTAGTATAACATGGTTTCTTGGTGTTTTTCTTACTAGCTCCGTTTTGATTTTTACAATCTAAAACGTTTTCTAAAGTGTTCTTAAGATGCTCCCCAATCCCCAAAACGTGAATTTAAATAAAAGAAATACATCGGAGAATTTTGGAACATAAAAATTGGCCTTGAGAAACAGTTTCACCAAGAATAAACTACTCAAAGCTATCGTAAACATTTTACTTAAGAAGAAACGTTTCGACTTACTAATTAAGTGATTGTCAATCTTGAAGTAGATGATTTTTCAACACCGGCTGTATTATTATTGTTGGCATAAAAGTCAGTTTTCATGAGCGAAATTGGTTTTGTTAATGCCCTCTTACTTTGGCCCTGTGATCGCTATCCCAAAACTTTAAATAGCTTCGCATTTTTCGAAAAGTTTTTTTACTTATTCTTGATTCAATTCATGAGTACATGAATAAAATAATGCACTTGTGGTTGTCTCCCTGAATGTGATTGATGTTGTCTGTCGGTATTTGTTGTTGTAGAGTTCTGGTACCGGTGGAGTCTAGCTAAAGCTGACGTGGAAACTCAACTATAGTCAATTGTTTATATCAGATATGATGCGCACAAAGTTTTTTGTTTACCGTTAAATCACTATTCAAATCCTCGAGAAGATAAACTCTACGCTTTCGATTTGTTATTTAATAATGGTATTAAATCGTACGCAGGGCTTCAAAGAATTATTTTGTCGACAACATAATTTGGATGCGGGTGAATCACGCCAATTGTTTTTTTTTTGAAGAAATAACATTCGTTTTAATATTTAATCAAAGTCTTCACAACCGTTTAGTTTAATCCCAAGCTCACAGTCCAATTCAAAAGTGTACATTAAAACATCTACAGCCACCCCGCCAGCATAGGCGTAATCAGGGAGGGCCCGGGCCCCCAATTGAAATGACACCAATAATAAAAATGTGACAAAAGAGTCTATTGTTTCTTCAGTTTCAGTTTTTTTTTAGCATCTTCGCATACATTAATACACGTGTACAACAGTACTTAACAATAATATTGACAACCAGTGGGCCCGGGTACCCTCAAATCAATTTTTGCCAACCAATTTAAATGTATAACATGGGTGAAATTAAGTTTTTTTTTTCTAAAAGTTGCAATCTCAGGCCATCATCTAACCTTTTTCATGAGCAAATGCAATGACCAGGGACGGATTTATCAAATGGCACAGTGCAAGGGGCCCTGCGCTCAGAATGGTAAGACATTTATTTGGTCTTCCCCTATATTTGGAAGGAAGATGTTGCGAAAACCCCAAAAGTGCAAGGGGCCCCAAGCAATATAAATCCAGCCCAATCAATAACATGCTGGTAAATAGGTCTAATCTACTATTATACCATTTTTCAGGAACAAGTCTCCTCTACCTTGCTAGTTTTTACCGTAAAAAATCTTTTGAAAAAAAAATAGCTAGGGAAATGCTCATTGAACAAATCATTGAATTTTGAATTGAGGTTGCCTGGGCCCCCTGGCCGTACATGTACTCCCACAACTGCTTATTTTCATGACAAAACAAAAATCTGTAACGAAAATCTTCGAGTGGATTATTATTTACTGATAAAATATTGCAGAAGCAATGTGCCTTACTTCCTCCTATACCTGGGATCAGGGCCTGCGAAAGGGAGGTTCAGGGGGTACATCGTACCCGGGCCCGGGCCTAGAGGGGATCGGGCTCAAGGGGCCCGGAAGAGTTTAGGTTTCCGCGTTAAGTTTTAGTATCGCACCATAGCACCGTAATCAAACTTGCCTACAGCAAAAATACCAGTCAGCCTATTCAGTACTGGTAATTAGTCGCTACTTTTGCTACACAGCCTTTAGGACAACCAGTAGTGGTCGATTTGATTAAAAAAAGAGGAAAATGTATCAAAAATCATGCATTTGCACCAAAATTAACGTTTTGTTACATTCCTCTGACTTAAGAACCCTAATTCTATGGTATAACAATGTACGACGGTCCACATTTCCAGAGATCCAAAAACATTTCAACCTCAGAGAGCAGAGTCAAAGTTGACATACTATACTACTATCATTACGTAACTCACTCTATCTGTATGAGTTTAATGGGTATTTAGGTTTGTGAAGTCTATGATTGCAGATGACTTCTGAAAACTTTTATCAGTACAATATTTGGATTAGTATTAAAGTCATTATACTGTATAATATTGTGTCGATATCATCATCTCTCGCTTCACATACTTTCCTTCATGTATATCACAATTTTTGCTCGTCAATTTAAGCAAGTTTGGTGCTGGGATGTTGATCAAATGCTGTATTTTACCCTCGAGAAACATAAAAAGTGTCGAAGGAACTCACAGCGCTCCCCCAGCCCCCCAGCTGGATTTAAACCAATTTTATGTGTAGTTGTGTTTTTTATAGGTCCTAACTGTATGGGAATATCGTTATCCCTCACTTTTAAATGAAGATCTACAACCATCGGACAAAAAAATGATTTAACGGCATGGGCCCCGATAAGACTTGGGGGGCCCAATAAGATTTGGGGGCCCGGTATCGACCTTCGTACCCCCTGGAAAATTTTCTCTCTAAGGCCCTGCCTGGGCCGTATGACTTGCAAAATTTAGCACCAAAATTCAAGATCTTAAATGTATTTTGGACTTCTTTTAGTTTAAACCCTATCCCTTTAGCAAAATCCTGGTTAAGGGCCAAACCAGGCCCCAGCTTCTGATCTTCCGTTCTATGATATCTTTGTCTCACAAAAAGCTCCTTTTTTGAAAATTTTTGATGACGTCATTGCATGCGATTTGTAGTTTGGGTCCCCTCCAATCAAAAATCCCTGCTACGCCTATGCCCGCCAGTATTTGTTACAGAATCGGCGTGAACAAAGTTGCAGTATGTGTTGACGAAACTCTAATTTATGGATTGCCTTTTAGATATGTTTCTGATGCACACGTTGATAAATTGAGTATCACCGGACTTTGCCTAATTGATCTGAGATACACATTATCAACAATGCATAGATACAAATTTAGTTCCTCTCACGAAAAATCAGTATACCTTTGTTCTGACTAGATATCGGAGAGATCATAAGTAATGGTACTTTTGTACCAGCTATTTATTTAGACGCAATGTGGGTGGTGTGACTCACTATTGCTGTATGTTGTATATAATTATTTTGATGGATTTGTATACATTATAAAATTGTTATTATCTTGATATGGTGACCAGCTGCGGCTAGTGAGGGTTTCCGGACCCGGTGAGGTTTGATTTTCAGGGTGGTTTTTGTTTCCTCACCTTGCTCCGTTGAACTAAAGATAGTTTTGGGCCGGTTGTGCCACTAATTGACCACCTACGTAACCGTGCCTGGTCTGGTCACTGCCCCCTCTCTTTTCTCTTTATCAATTATTCGAACAACTACTTCAGCCGTTAGATTTGCTTACATCTTGTGTGCCTGCGTGTGTACGTTGATGAGAGAGATTGATTAGGCCTACGTTGTGCATACAACTAATGTGACAGGTGCAGCAACCATGCAAATAAAAAATCGCTTGTTTGTCTTCAATATCTTCTGCATGTCTCAACGTCTGACGTTGTTTCGCTACTTCCTTTTCCTGACTCTACGTGATATTATTGTGTTACTACGCATTCGCTATTGTTGTGGTTGTCAAGAATAAACAGAATGAATGAATGAATGAACAAATGAACATGAGCGATATCCGAACGAAAGGTAGTAAGGTTAGAAATTTGTGAAGTGCTTCAAAATTTTCTGGTTTGTTTAACGATCTTATGTTTACGTGAATTATAAACATTATATTTTAGTCGTTTTTAGCCGATGAAAAAAAATCGCTCGTCGGAAAATCAATATAATGTCATTCGTTGATACTACTTATCAAAGAGTCAAAAATTGCATTACTCAAATGTTACAATTTTCTGTTTCATAGTTAAAAGTTGGAAAAGGGCAAAATCGGCTCATTCAATTTATGAATTTATGAATCAATTTATGAATTGGAATCAAAAACCCGGGTGAGGAGGAGGAACTGTAATTGTGTGTAATTGGCTCTAAGAAGTTATTTATTTGCCAATTCAAGTTGTCTAGATGAGAAGGCAACGACGGGATTTTGCGGTCTTTAAGTCAAGCTACCAGTACCTCCCCAGAAAAGCAGAAAAGTTGCAAATGCCAATTTTTATAGTCTTTATAGTCTGCAGCGAGCAGGAATCAAAACCAAGTTTGCCGTTTTAGTAGAAAATGTTCTCTTTACTAAATTATCGATCGGGATAAAAAAAAGTCTTATTGAAGCAAAAAGTCTGATGACATTTTGGAAATCTGATGACATTTAGTTTCAACTTTTCACTGAGTCACCTGTTGTTTTTATGTTTCGGTTAAATGTTAATTTCGAGTGACATGCAGTGAGTTTTCTTTACTTTTTTTGCATTACTGTTAAAAGGTTTTGCTTTTACTGCGGAACGCATACGCAATCTAAATCATTTTAACTCTTCACTCCAACTTTTCAGCGAGACTGAGACAAGACAACAATACTTTTTCAGCTTGTCAGGCTACGAGGAACATGTGCGTTCAATTAATAGCAATATATTTCTGCATAACAGGAGTTGAAGGTAAGAAAATCAAATGGAAAGATTTAGCAAGTTGTTTGCTTGCTGATTTGGTCGAGATTTATTTGCACATGTACCGGTACTATTGTTACAAAGGAAATTTCTACTGTTGTTTCAAAGAAAATTCAGCAATTTCTAACTTGGCATCATTTAAGTGATTACCAGAAATTGAATGCAAAATAAAATTATTGCTTAGTAATTAAATCCGAACGTTAAGTCACAATAAATTCTGTGATTCGGGAATAAGGAGGCAAAGACCTGCGATAATGAAAAAAGTTTGCCATTTTTGCAAAAAATACCTTTGAAAAGTGTAACAAATAAATTAACTGTTTATACAAACAAAGTTTTTAAGAGTTCATTTTGTTGAATAAATTACGTTTTTAATCTAATCCAACCACTAATATCTCAATCTCATTTTGCACGTTAGCATACAAAAAGTAGGTACAGTGTCAAATACTGTATATTTGAAAGAAAATGAAAAAAAAAGGCGGGCTGTGACGATATGGCGGAAATTATAGTGAAGTTTTGAGCTTGATCGTGATTTTGGATTGAAACTAATTAAACTCTTTTTGTGATTTAGCAATGTACTATTGTAATTATAAGGACGATAATACGAAACTTAGACAACCCTAAAACAAGGTCACAAGCAACCGTGATGAGGATCTCCCTCCTGTCCCTTGCAGCGACGGTTGTGGCCGAATCGAGAATCGGAGTGATTACGCTGTGATAAAAATGAGAGATGTTTTTTGAAACAATAGTACGCATTCAAATCAAAGATTTTGCACTGTATTATCAGCCATAAAAATCAGTTTCGATGGGCAAAATCTGCTGTATTGTAGTGGACTGTACTTCACTTGATCTGGCGAAGGCCGTTCAAAGATTAATTTGATCTTCGTTGTGCATTCTGCTGATTATTTTTAGATCTTATGATTGCTTACTGATGTTTTG
This sequence comes from Trididemnum nubilum, assembly GCA_963965965.1. Classification (NCBI taxonomy): domain Eukaryota; kingdom Metazoa; phylum Chordata; class Ascidiacea; order Aplousobranchia; family Didemnidae; genus Trididemnum; species Trididemnum nubilum. The sequence goes on from OZ014478.1 coordinate 32,365,389, forward strand.
CAGTCTTGGTAACGGCTGCAAGCTTAGCATCTTCGCTGAAGAATGGAGGTGTAAAAGGAAGGAAAATTTGGAACGAACATTTGCGGAAAAACGCTTTTCAGGAGATTTATGAAATCAATCAACGTAAGCCGTGCAGCTTGAGCAAATTGCTAGTGCACTTTTATGGGTTACCGATTTCATTCAATGCATTTTTCTTTTTTGAATTTATTTTGAAAAAAATATCACGCGTATTTCAGCGCGAAAATATCGTTAACTCTTGTAACAGTGATCGGCCGCTTCTGCTGTATTGTATCCTATAGCATATTTCCTTGCACAAGCTCCATCGTTATACAACACGACTAAGATTTTTGTGCTATTAAAAATTACTGTTTTCTTTAAAGTCGACATCGTTCAAAAATAGCTCCATCATTTCTCATGCAAATGCCAAAAATTCAATCATGCTAGTTACGCTGTTGGAACGCAGTCGATTTGTTTTAAAATGTAAAAAGCCTATAGTAGCCAAAATACGACTTCTGCCATGTTAAAAATAGCCTGCAGCGATTTTCGGAATGCAGTTCTTTTCGTAGTGGTATTCACGAATCACCATAATTCGATTTGAAGACACCAAGCGCTTGAGTTTGAATATTATACGTACACAAGTACAAGTTATGGCTAAATTGAAGAGCTTAGTACTAAAAGTGACTCAGTCACAAAATAACACTTTCGAGTTATGAGCAATTGAAGTTTCTAAGTCCATGTTTAAATACCTCCGAATTGTATTTTTGAGAATCCAATCATTTTTTCAAACGTTGATGGTCACCAAAGAGTTGTCCTCACTCTTAGTTTTTATTTATCGGTTTTTATTAAATTTTTAATAAACAAACAAACTTTTGGACTTAGTCACTTTTATTGTAAATCGTGGACTTAGTTACTTTTAATTCTATACTGCGCCATTCAGATATTTTGTAAAATAAAATTACAGCATGTTTTGGTTAAAAATGATTTGTGAAAGTGCCCAGATGGAAAACTGAGTTTGATTCGCGCGCTGGTCGGGCAGGTTTAATGTCCCCTTCCTTGGTGAAAACTTTTTTCTTTCTGGAACCCTAATTTTGTGCAAAAATGAATAGGTTTTTCGAATGGCTAAATTGGTTAAGGTCGAAGAAAAAATATTTTAAATAGTCAATGCAACAAAAGAGAGATTTTCCACTTGGATAGCATTTTAATGAATAATCGAAAAATAAAGCGTAAAGCAACAATAAACTTTCTTCATGCAAATTCATGAACTAGCTATTGTTCTGCTCCGTATCCATTGTCTATTCAAACTCATCTTCTGGTTCATTTTCAACAACATCAGTATCGGCTTTTAACATGCTATAAAAAGTAGCATGTTCAGGCAAGTGAACGTAGTGGAGGAGCTGTTTACATCAGCTAGTTTGGCGGCTTTAATAGGCAAAAAAGACTGATAGGCTCTCTGTAGGACCAGAGGGTTGAGGGCATTGACCAAGAATTTTATCTTTTGTCCTTTTTTTAAAAAAGTTACGTCGGTGTCGCAAGCTCCTGGCATAGAATATCAGGAATTGAGGCCCTCATTACATTTGTTGAACTGTTGTAGGCCTACTGAGCAACGATAAAGTTAGTTGCTTCATGCTTGAAATGAGAGACCTGGCTTCCAGTTGGTTGGTGCCGGTAGGTATTTATCATCCCTTCATCTGTTCATTACCAGATTACACGTACTACTTACAAAGATAGACATCAGTGGCGGATCCAGAAAATTTTGGTGGCGGGGGATTTGAAGCACAAAACCTCAAAAATTCGGATGTCTTCAGCAAAATTGAGAGTGATTTTTCGGCCGAAATCGGAAAATCAAACGTTTTTTTCGCCCAAAATCAGGTGGTCTCCAAAAAAAAAAAAAAAAAAAAAGGTCTTCACCAAAATTGAGAGTGATTTTTCGCCGGATTCGTTACGTTTAGGTCGGTGGGGGGGGATGCATCCCGAAATGGAGCCGAAATATTCGAAATAGAGGCTGATTTTTCGGCCAAAATCGTTACTTTTAGGCTGGTGGGGGGGGATGCATCCCCCCCCCCTAAATCCGCCACTGATAGACATAATAAGTACTGTAACTACATCTAACAATCTTGTTGAACAAGAGTTTTCTATATTTTCATGTGCAAAGCCTAATCTTCTCAAAACCTGTATCTGGAACTTTATTTACCTCATAATCATATTTGTATACTGTCAGATATCCTGACTCTACCGGTACCAGTCTACTAGAAACCAGTTCATTATTCGCGCTCACTGCAGAGTGCAGACATGCGTACTGCGCATGCGCAGATATCAGCTGTTTGGACTTCGTCACTTCTTCGTCAAAACAGTTGGACTTCAGCACTTTTAGCACTAAATTTGCGTCAACAATCGAAATTGCCGAGTCTGGCAGATGGACTTCAGCATATTTTAGCTAAAAAAAAGGCTCCTCACATGTTCACTGAACCAAGTAAAATGCATTGTGCGTGATATCTCAATTTTGGCAAAATGTGACTTAGTCACTTTTAGTACCAAGCTCTTCAATTGCAAAACAAAAAAACAACGTAACGAAAATGCGCTCTTAAATAACTTTTCTAAATGGCAGTTTATTGAGATCAAGATTGTACACTATACAGCCTTATAATCACTGCTTTCAGAGGCCAGAATTTTGGACGAGCTTTTAGAAGGTGACATCAAGCTTAATCAGGTATGCTTTATTCATGAGGGCATTTTCGACTGATGGTGACGTATTGTCAACCTGGTATTGCTTCAAATTTAAATCAGTTATTTTTTTTCTCTGAAGGGGGATTATAGTTTAAGAGTTTTTTGACGGTGAGTTATCGTAACGACAAATTTAAAGTTCATCCTCTCAAATATGACGTTTTTGAATCTTAATGTTTTCGAGATATTTTAATTGTTTCGTTTATTTGAAATTGATCTTTCAAAGTTGAGAAAAAGTGAAACTGAAGTCCAAAGAGTTCTTTTTTGAATAGTAACACTTAATGACGTCCAAGGTGAAAATCAACTTTACTATTAAGAAAAGATATGGAGTATAGACTGAAAGCTCAATTTTTTAAGCCATCGTTTAGAGATTGAAGTTTATAGTTTTGCTATCGACAAAAATATAGTTCTTTATGCTTCTGTTGACCTGCTAGAGTGCATTTCACGTACAGGTTTGAGTTTGACAAGAACAAAAGAAAGTTTGGATTACAGAATTTCAAATCTACAACTATTTTTCGTTTTTTAAGAATTATTATTTTGTGAACATTTTTCATGAGCTATTGAACCGGTATAGATGGCACGGTTACGGTAAGGAATAGAGATTCAATTCCAAACGCTCTAACTTTGACTTTCATGGCGGAATAGCTGTATTTAAGAGTATTTAAAATTTGAAATGTCAGAAAATAATGCGGTGCTCTTCGTTCAGTCTTACAAAAAGTTACTTTGCAAAACTTTGCACAGTGTTGTCGTTTTTGCGCGTTTACTAGGCTGTCCCGGTTGCATTTTTAGATTTGGTTCCTCTTTTTTGTCGCATCGTTTTGTCATCGCGAAAGCTGACCAAGCAGGTGCAAGGTAGCAAAGATATTAGAGAACGCAACGTTAATCCAAAACGAGCACGAGCTTGATCATTACGCCGCAGAAACGATGTTGTCAAAATCGTCAAAACTTGGGCAATAAGAGGAAAAAGACGATAGATCTTTGCAATTTAGGTTACAAAACCTCAATAATTATGCTTCCTCTTAACTTCTTAAAAGAAAATAAGGCCGAAAAAAAAGAAAAAAAAAACGGCGATATGGTGTCTTGCTGAAAAAACGAACCAGTAAAAGTAAAATGCATATCTTCGAAGCATTCGCTACGGATTTGAAGATTCTTATCTATCACAAAACAATATTTTAACTTAAAAATTTTAAAAATAGAAGAAATGTATAATTTTGAAACTGCAAAGATAATGCACAAAGCTTCCACAAATTCTTTACCGTCTCCTCTTAATTTATATTTTAAAAACATAGATAATGTTCACAATTGCGCTACCCGTGGTTCTATTCAAAACAACTATTTTCTCCCGCGATTTAAAACAAAAAAAACTCAACGCTCAATTAAGTTTCAAGGTGTATCCATTTGGAATAAAATCAATCTTGAAATAAGAAAATTGCATTACAAAAAATTTTGTAGTAAATACAAGACACTTTTATTGCAAAAATATTGCTAAAAAAGAAATATACGAACACATTCTTATTAATGCAACAACTGGTTTTATAACATTTAAGATAAAAGTAGTGTTTGCAGTTTTTTTTTTTTTTTTTTTTTTTCATTGTTTTCGGCTTTTTTTTTTTTTAGGGCTCTAGGTTTTATGAAGTTATAAACTTTTTATCAAAAGTGCAGGTGGCTGCTCAACTCGAAGACCCTCTTGGGTCACTTCGCAGTCTCCTTTCGCATTGAATGTTAAATTTGAGTTCTGTGTTTGAGATTTTTGTTAAAGCGATAAATAAAACCATTCATTCATTTATTATTTATCAAAAAAACTACAACCAAGAAGATTTTTAACATATTCCTTTTTATTAAGAGACGTTTCGGCCAGTGTCTCTAACCGTTATCAATCTTATTCCAATAGAATTCATTTTTTGCAAAAATTGTAAAAATACATACCCTTTGCAAAACACTGCACCAACTTCAATGCTGATAGTTTGTCAAAATCGTGAGCTATACATCTCCATGCAGATACGACAAAATTTAAAGCTATAATTTTTTAACTAATAACTAACTTACATTGAACGTATAGTTTGGTACATTAAATCAGTACAGTATCAAAAGACAAATTCTCAGCCTCGCAAACCAAGATTTTATTTTAGTTTCGTAACGCTGAGATCGATTCCCAATGGCCGAAAAGCGGAGATGGTCTTGTGTATATTCCCTACGTCCTCGATGAAAGTTACAGTGAGTTTCTTATCTCGTTACTTCTCTGTAAAACATTAATTATTTTAAAAATAATATAAAAAGAAGCTCTGTTATTTTGTGTTACGTTGCTTTACCTGAACTTGTACTGCTTTGTGTGTTTGCAAAAAACCTTTATGGGCTCTTAAACGGATTTTACAGCATATTAATCGAAGTGATTTAAAGATACATATTTTGCAAGCTAATTTTTTAAGCGATCACCGCGCGTATTAAAAACGTTGTGTAAAAATACGGGATGCAAAACTTTACAATTATGCATGATCAATTCAAACCATCTAGTTATACGCGTACGTAAAAACTGGTGTTTGGTGAAAGCAGTTTTATTTACGTCATGAGGAGACTATATTATCCGCAATAAACTAAGTATATTATGTGCTTCTTACTGTGACGTTCTCAGTTGAACTCGGTAAAAAAGTATTTCTGATTCGTTTTTTGAAAATGTCATTTACCTTGATATTACATTCTTTTTTCAAACAATTCCGAGAGTACTATTTTTGGGCTAAGTATTACTGCAACAAAAATTAATTGTGAAACTTTATAGTGTAATTTTATTTTTACATGTTTAGCATCAAATCATCGCCAAATTTTAGCAAAATTTTTCGAAGATTTTCACAAGCACACGTGCATTCGATTTGTTCTTGCCCGGAACCATACTAAATACGTGTCAGTACGAAACAAGCAAGGGTGAGCAATCAAATCAAAAGATATTTTTGCGTGCTGCAGTGAATTTTATGGACTGTTAAAAATATAAAAAACCAAAAAAAAAGCATGAATGGAGCATCAACACAATGTCTTTTCTTTGACTTAAACTTTTGACGTCCAATTAACTACCAATTAGTTTAAGCAGAAAAAAGATTCCGTTTAAATTTAAAAAAAGAAAAAAAACAGCAAAAACACTTTCGTCGTGCTTATTTCTTATTGCAATTTTTTATTTTGTTTTTATAAGTTATTTTATTTTCCGCAACACAGGTAATTAATTCTGTCTGTATGTATCAGAGGTGGAGCCGAGGACACAAGGCTCGAAGCCAAGGCCAAGGACACAAAAAAATTTCGAGGCTCAGGCCAAGGACAGACCCTCTCGAGGCCAAGGCCAAGGACCAAGGACACAGACGCATGTGTTCTCCAAAAAAAAAGGTCTTCAAATTTTTTTTTCAGGCGATCTCAAAAAAAAGTTTTAAAAAATTTTTTTTAGGAGAAGAAGGTCTTCAAAAAATTTTGTTTTAGGCGATCTCTACTTGAGGAAACAAAAAAAAAGGTCTTTGCAGATTTTCCGCATGGTTTCTAGCGTTTTCCAACGAAATTTCATCGGTTCAAAAATAGTGCTGTCCTCGAGCCGAGGACAGGGCAAATTTCGAGGACTTGAGGCTTCAAAGCCAAGGCCAAGGACTTCAAAATGTGTCCTCGAGGCCAAGGACGTCCTCGAGGACTCCGCCTTTGGTATGTATCACTGCCTGTCTGCCTACATGTAACCATGTAATCGGCACTTCTTTTACTGACAGTAGTGATTTAGTTGTTGGGGACACGTCGGATATGGAAGTTCGCGGGAGATATCTCTGGCAAGTTCGTCGTGTCTGAGTAGAAGGATCGTGTCTCATGAGCTCATGCATGCCCTGGGCTTCCATCACGAACATTCACGCACTGACCGGGACCAATTCATCAGAGTGATACCAGAAAACATACAAGGTATAAAGAGAATTTGTTTAGTGTTCAATTGCTTGACTAGATGACGAAAAGCCAATGCATTATCTATAATGAAACTGCAAGTCGCCAATAGAAAAGTTTATTAAAATCACACAACGCTTTATAAGAGCATTAAAATCGAAAATTTATTAGATACAATTTTCTAACTTTTATTATTGATAAAATTGATTTCGTTACAGTGCGACCATTTTTAGTTTAAAACAAAAAAAACATTTCATAATTTGAATTCTATTATAGATAGAATATTGTAACATCCGTGTCAAAAGGACGTGTCCCGATGCTGTCGACGGGCTCGGTTTAACAACCTGTCAAGGTGCTTTCCGGGTCGACTTAGTAACCAATTGATTCGATTAAACTTTAACTTGTGGCTACGTTGGAGTCTGACGCTACAATATTAAAAGGAATGCTTCCAATCCAGCATTTTTTTGATTGGTGAAAGGTGACGGGGCGCACATGTTTTCCACTACTTCCACAATCGAAGTTCGATGGCTGTAGAAGTAAAATACTGTACTGGAATGTGGAAAGCCCTTGTGATATCTTTGAACAAAATTTTGGTGATAAAATTAGTGTAAATTTTCAGCATATTTTGATAGTACGCCGTCAATCAATCAATTTGAAAATTTAATCACACAAAGTACAACCAAAATGTTTAAATAAAATTGAACGTGGTTGGTTTGACAATGTTAAAAGAAAGTAACCAAAAAATCTCAACAAATATGCTTTACATTACAGAATTTTATCTGTATTGTTTTTGATTAAATTATTCAATAAGTCTAACTACGATGCTCTTAAATTTGCGAACAATTTTGGCTTCAAGAGACTAAACGATAGCCATCTAAGCATGGTTAAGCAACCACAACGTATGTTCGGTAGGTAATTGCTGCATCAAGCTTATTATTTTAGATGAATTTCTTTACGCATTTGATATTCACAATCACACCACCAACTTAGTTCCATATGACTACTCAAGTGTGCTTCATTACGATTCTGGGGCTTTCGCAAAATATCCTTTCCTGCCTTCCTTTGAAGTAAGTGAAACTTTCTCTTTAGTTACTCTTTTTATATTCTAGTCAATTCTGTAGTATAAGTAATCTTGGAATAAACAGCAACATATAGTTATAAACCAGGCAGCACTTTTTTTCTGTGATGAAGTAGTTTGAGGTGTATTTAGCCTTGAATTACTTTTTAACGGTAACGGACTAAAAAAAAATCAAGTTAAAAAAATGGCTGCAATTTCTGCGAACAAAAAACTGATTATTATAATCACTTGAAGATAGGGGTGTGTCGAGTAGTTGTAGATTGTAGAGTGTCTTGATTGGTTGTATGGATGTGTAAAATGGGTTTAGAGGCGTGTCGAGTACGAAAAAAAATCTGTTGAAAAAAATTTGTCCTTTGACAACTACAGCAAAATACGCTGTAAAACTTGTATTGGTTTAGGTTCTTGCGCAACAAGGGTCGTTTCCCGGCATTCCCAATTTACAAAGCATGTCACCGTACGACATTGAAAAAATTAAATATCATTATGACTGTGGTAAGTTTTTCGTGTGTCTGGTATTTTAGTTTATCTGTCTTTAATCAACGACAAACTTTTGCGGATGCGCGTTTTGACAGTAAACAGTTTTGAACAATCTGTGCTGGTTACCGTTATGATTCTTCTTCAGAATTGAGAGACCCTCCCGGCTCGGCGCAAGCTGTGGTGAAATTTAATTTTGGAACTGAATTCAAAAGTACCATTCCCTTCTGAGAAACGCCTTTATCATGACAAGTTGATAACCTACGAAAAAAGATAAAAAATTTTTGACATCTTGAAATGCAATTAGGGGGTGCATTACTTTTAATTGCGGAATGCTGGGATTGATCTTTCTTAATTCAAAGCAGAAAAGTGCGGGTCCAATGCAAAGGCTGATTGAGTATGCACAGTGCACACTGGTTTATTGATCCACGCGCAAGCAATGTTGACCAAGCTACGTCAAAATGCTTGAATTTTTCTTTACAAACATTTTTTTTGGTTTTTCTTGCAGCCAATGGCGGATACAGCACTCCGTTTTCATGCTCGACTTAATGCTAAGCTTTACAACGCTCATAGAACATCATTTTTTTAGATAAACATAAAATTAGTCCTAAAAAATGTTAAAAAGCTGTGACATTACTCCAGTCTGGCGGCAGACTTGCTAATAGAATCCAAAAAAGGGTGCACTGCGTTGCATAGTTAGGCAGGTGCAGAGTGCCTGGTTCATACGAACGAAAGATGTTGGAAAAATGAGCTTACTTTGCGTGCTTAAACACACTCCAGCACGCTTTGTTAACACATTTTGCTACAAAAGAGAACAACGAGCTGTTTAACGCTTATCGAGTAAAACAAAACAAAAAAAAATAAATCTCCTAAGGGCAATTAAGATTGCCGTATAAGAATTCTACTCGAAAAAAAGTAAAATAACTTAGAATTATGCAGCAAATACAATTAAGAACATTTTTAAATGTGTTTCACTTTTTGTTATTACCACGTCTTTCAAAATTGAAATAAAAACACACACCGGTACCTTATTTACATTAATACTTGGAAATTTTTCTTTGTCTGCAATAATGCATTCTTTTTCCAAAACTTGGTGCTATATGAATTGGTTTTGACTGCAATTGGAAAATCAAAAGCAGTTTGCATCGTACAGTACCATACTGAACTGACTATTATGCGGTATACCTACGGTTGGCTTTGCAGAATTATATGATTATTGTATACTTTTGATTGCATTTGATTTTAGAACGTGGTACATACACAAGATGTGGCAAAGATTTCATCAATCAAACCTCAGGGTCAATTCAAAGTTCTGGTTATTCACAAAAACATACGTCAGAAGCGCATTGCACTTGGAGCATCACAGTTGGAAGAGGAAAACACGTGAAAGTGACTTTTGCAAGGATAGATACGGCAGGCAAGTTTTAGCTTTGATTGCATGCTGTGTATTACAATATCTCGAGTTAATATGGTATCCTCATATCCGATGAAAGGCCACAATCTTTATAGAATCAATGTTGGTGAAATGCAAGATGGCACTATGGCTCTCAGGGTGTGAACTAACACTAAGGGATCCGAGCTCCTAAGACCAAAAAGTGGCATTAGTCAACGGCCAATTTGCTGATAACCAGCTGCAGTTAGAGACCTTGATAATCTTTGGTCAGATAGGGTTCTTAAAATTAAATGCATGTTTTAAAGATGTTTTTACCGGTTTATCTGTGTCTGTCGATCTATATCTGCCTGTATGTCTGTTTGTCTGTCTGTTGGTGTGTCTATTTAAATGTCTGTCTTTCTGTGTGCAATTTGTGCAAGTACAGTATATACAGTCTGTTTGTTGGTCAGTCGATCTGTCTGTCTGTCTGGTTGATTCTCTGTACCATAGCATAACACAGTACACGTCAAAAATTAAGAATGTACAGTATGTTTCACCCGTAATCGGGATCATTAGGGGATTCTTTTGAATAAGGCACCCCTGATGATCTCGATTAGGGTTGAAACAGACTGTCCCTTGATGATCCAGAGTACGTGTGAAACAGACTGTAGGGTTTTAAATTTTTATTTTTTGACCTGAACTGTGTTATGTTATAATAATCGCTCTGGCCTACACGGTTGAGCACTTTTTTGAACCGATTGAATTCAAACTCCACTCATCATGATTGTCTGAAATGTATGTCTATCTGCATTATGGTTGTATATTTGGAAAGGAATGACCAATAGGCCATTCATTATTTCTTATATCATTTATCTGCATTTCCAGATTCCGCAGGTTGCTTCATCAACGCAATTTTTGTTCACGATGGTAGCAGCGCCGGGGCACCAGTGTTGTTTAAAATTTGTGGGAAGAAAAAGAACATCTCTGTGACAAGCACCGAAAACCACATGTTTATTATCTTTGCAAGCAATGGAATATTATCAGAAAATAGATTTTCGGCAACTTTTGAAGAGGGTGGGTATAAGACAAGTTGGAGGCCAAACGAAAATTCAAAGCAAGAGTCAAAATTGCTTGCAGAATGCGCCGTCAGCTTTCAGGGGTAAAAAGACTAATTTTTTAACGATATTGAGCGCAATACGTACACCGTGTGCTTAGTAGATTGATATCATCTTCCTGTAGAAAACCCTGGAAGTTCAAGCATCATTTTGAATTCTTGCCTAAATTAAATACAAGTTATTTTTTTCACCCAGGGGCCCAAGAATGTATGATACATGAATCTAACCCAATAAAATTGACAGTTTTTGGTATAGCATGCTAAAATCGTTCAGGATGTTTTATCGGTTCCAAATTAAATCAACTCTTTCATTATACTCGCTGTATTACGCCGAAGCGTGTAACAAGTTTGCGGAGCACATCTCCGCGTTATTGTGCCCGGGCAGCACAGCCCTTTTCGAAAAAATGTCGCATTTGAACCTCAGACCTCCCGCTCCAGAGACGAACGCGTTATCGCTCGACCAACTGGCCGGTTTGATTTAAACGTTTTTCGGATCTATTTTTCTAAACAACTTCCTGCATTACAGTGCTTATAAAATAAATTTGATATTAGGATCGTTATCTGGAATTATTAAGAGCTCATTATTCTTCTTAGTTCTGTCTAACGGAGGTCAGTCACCACCACCATTAACTATCATTTCACCTCAGTCGAATGCCGATAATTTTATGGATGAATTTCGTTGCAACTTTGATAACGACTTGTGTGGAATGATTCAAGACAAATCTGCCGGTCATAAATTTTCTTTGTGCCGTGGCGAAATGCCAAGTTGTGGCGCAGAATCCAGGTTAGATGGCAATATAGACAAAAGTGAGTATGAATATACACGTTGCGCATTCATTTGTGATCATCACAGTAGTTTTGCGATGAAATGTTTGCCAACCAAGTCGTGTTATCACTTTGCATTTTGTTATAGTACAATACTTTGCGATGAAGGATTTTCAAAATTTGTTCTACAACACGAACTTCTCAGAGTTTCGCAAAGCATTTGAAAGATCTTGCGAAACGCTTTCCTAAGATTAACTCAAGCTGCATATCATGTTCAAAAATATTCTTGCCTACTAAAATTGATCAAACTTGAATTCTGACTGTTGAAGGATTCTTGCTAATTCCTGGGGCTGTGTCTAGATCCTTTTCCATACATGAGGGTGATTTATGCTGACTGCTTCATTCTTCGCCTGATTATGATTAACAGTTTCTAGGACACACCGCGAAAAGGTTGGTAACTTGTGTCCCGTCAAACCAACCACAGTATATTTTGGTATGAACTTGAACTAAGCTTAAAGACGGTGAATCATTCAGCCAATTCCGGTGGCTTACAGCATAGGCGTAGCCAGGGGGCGCGGGCCCCCCAAATTGAAATACCACCAATGATAAAAAAAATTATGACAACATAGCCTAGCGATGTTTAGTTGCAGTTACGACGATGAGGGAGCCCCGGGGCCCGTAACTGACAACCAGGGGGCCCCAGGGTCCTAACTAACAATCAGGAGGCCCCTAACCGACAGCCAGGGAGCCCCTGGGCCCCTAAGTGAAAAAAGAAATCCCCGGGGCCTGTAACTGACGAACAGGGGGCCCCTAATTAACAACCAGGGGCTCCCAGGGCCCCTAACTAACAACCAGGGGGCCCCTAACTGACAACCAGGGGGCCCCTAACCGACAACCACGAAGCCCCTAACTGACAAACGGGTGCCCCGGAGTCTCTAACTGACAAACAGAAGGCTCTGGGGCCCCTAATTGACAACCAGGGGTCCCCACGGCCCCTAACTAACAACCAGGGGACCCCAGGGCCCTTAACGGACAACCAGGGGGCCCCTAACCAAATCAAGGGTTTTTGGCTAAAAAATTGCAACCTCAGGCCTTCATCTAAACTTTTTATAAACGTAATGGAATAACCAGCGCCGTATTTGCCATATGGCACAGCGCCGGGGCCCAGTGCTTAGATGGCATGAATTTTTTTGGTCTTCATTTATATTTGGCAAGAACATGTTGCAAAAATCCCATAAGTGCCAGGGACCCCGCGTAATGTAAATCCAACCCAGGAATAACGTGTTTAGTAAGCCTAACCATCTATTGTAGCATTTTTTAATAACGCTTCAACTCTACCTCGCCAGTTTTTACGCACAAAATACTTCAAAAAAAAAGTTAAAGAAAATGCTCATTAAACAAATTATTGAATTTCAATTGAAGGGGCCTGGGCCCCCAGGCCGTCCATGTACTCCTATAACTGGTTAAATTCATAACAAAACAAAAATTTTAAAGTAAAATCTTCGAGTGGATTACTATTTAATGCTAAAATATTGCAGGAGGCAATGTGCCTTACTTACCCCTACATGGACCAAATCACTTACAATTAAAATTTTAAACCACAATGCAAGATTTTAAACGTGTTTTGGACTTTAATTGCAAGTAAAAGGAGGACTGAACAGTTAAATTACTTCGATTGGCTATGAAATGTTAAAAATCTAGTTTTTTTCAAATGGCTGTGAATACGTGGGAAATGTGACCAAATGGGATTAAAATATCTTTTTTTTTCCAAAAATTTACAAAAATCGCCCAGACCCCCATTTGTGATACGTTTGAGTACACTAGCTTACTCAACACGTCTGTTAAGTTAGATATTTTGCACTTTCTAACGAATAGTTTTCGCCCTTTCTCTTCACCAAAATCCTGGTTAAGAGCCCATAGACTACAGCTTCAGATCTTCTATTCTGCGATATCTTTGCCCCCACAAAAAGTTCCTTTTTTGAAAATTTCTGATGACGTCATTGCATGTGATTTGTGGTTTGGGACCCCCCCAATCAAAAATCCTGGCTACGCCTATGCCTTACAGTAACTAAAATTGAACTATAATTTTAACATTTTGTTTTAATTTTGGGGCTGCGGTTGCAAAGATATTCAACAAATACAAAAAGATATCCCCCGAAAAAAGTTTTTCGTAACTCTGAGTTTTGTTCTTCCCGCCAAAACCACAGTTCTCTGGACTATTAGGCCTATGTGGTTTTGGGCGGGAAGAACAAAACTCAGAGTTTTCAAAAACTTTTTTCGGGGGATATCTTTTTGCATTTGTTGAATATCTTTACAACCGCTGCCTCAAAATTAAAACAAAAAATATCAAACATTATAGTTCAATTTTAGCTATTATAAACTACCGAAGTTGGCTGTATGATTCACCGCTTTTAATGTTGTCGTGGTCAAAAAAAGTGAGAGAAAATGTTTTTAAGAAACCTCTGCAGAACTGATATATTTAACTAGTTTAACGCAAAATTTTCTAGACGTTGATTTAGTTTCCGAATCAAAATCCTTGGCTGATAGACCGGGTCAAACTGACAACAACCACTGTGCAGATATGCAGCTAGAGCAGCTATCAGCACTGCTGCTACAGTAAAGAAAACTCTCGCCAAAATTCATCAGCAGACGTGGTATCACCACTTTTCGTGGTGGTAGACACTAAAGTGGTAGTACTACAAAACACATCTGCTAATGAGTTTTGACCACTTACAGTATATTAAATTAGTAAGAAACAGACACAATTAGTTTTTGTGATGTAATTGCTTTATACTGTAGGAACATACTTAGCCCTGAAACCTTCCAACAATGAAAATTCGACGCACGCGCTAATCCGAACCGGCTGGTTTAAGCGTCAGGAGCGGTTATGCATTCGTTTCAACTATCTCATTTGTGGCATTGAAATGGGAATTTTGAGATTATATGTTGTCAATAAAAGCAAATCAAATAAATTAGGAAAAAAGGAATTGTTATGGGAAAAGTTGGGTGATGAAGAAAATCAGTGGAAATCTTACGGTTGCAGTTACACTCCTCCCCCCGACTTTCAAGTAAGGATTATCTATACTTTTTCACCAATTCATTTTGTAAATACAGTCACGGTAGAGAAGTATTTTTCAAGCTAGCGCCGACAGCACCACTGGATTAAGCATTAAATTGCTTATTTATTAATTCATAACAAATTTCGAACGTTTTCGGCGTCTCACATTGCGCCCTCATTAGGATCTAAATGCAATAGCAATATTTTCAAAACTTATACTACACTCATATACAATAAAATAATCACTCACAAAATTAGTTTCACCATTAAACAACGAAATCTAAAAGACGCTATTCTTTCTACTGAAAACTTCAAAGCATTGAAATTATTTTAGTCACAACTACAAAAAGTCACAAAAAAAAAAGGACAAAATCAGTGAATAGTAAATTTTCTAGATTTCCCCAGATGTCATCAGAACAACGGAAAGTAGCGATCAGTGAACTGGATAATTTGATTAAATGTCAATCTAGTAAACACTGAGTAAGAATGACGCTCAATTGGCTTACATTTGTTTGTTTAATTTGGGGTTTTGTTTTTATTATTAAAGCTTCGCGAATTTTGGCTTCTTAGGCCAAATTGCATTTATGAATTATGGAAAATGAGGAATCCCTTTAAAATTTTTACAACACAAATCGCAGTCGAGAATATGTTCTCTAATGGCAGTTTTGTGGGACTTTGTGGAGCTTAGATGTTCTTTTGCTCTAGTTCACGAATGCCACGAGGAGGTACATATAGGCAGTAAGCGTAGCCAGGGAGGCCAGAGCTCCCCCATTGGCCTGTAAACCAAAATGCAGAATAAGGAAAATACCACGCTTTTAGCACTTTTGAGACATCTTTTGCCCTGGAATGGACTCAAAAAAATTTTAAAGCATCGTTTTTTGAAGCATTTAGGGAGCAGTGGTGGCTTTAGGAAAGGGGGGGGGGCCCTGTGCGAATTCAATGGGGGGGCCCTTTTCTTCACACACCACTTTACCATGATTTATCTGCACTTGCAATTAAGCGCAACAATGCATTTCACAAACAACAAGACCAGAAGACCAATGCTACTGCAGCCCTAATCAAATCAAATGTTTGTTCATAAGTTCCTCTCATCTAGATTATCAACTCAATTAATTGCAGTAAATTAACACAAACTTTCAGCAATTGCTTTCAGTATGCTAGTGTTATTACAGAATATGTTTGAGTACTTAGCAATACTGTTTGAATGCTTTACACTGCTTAGCATATGATATACTGCATACGTTAGTCAAAAATCTATTACTACCAGTTGCTGAAAGCAGTTGAAAAAAAAAAAAAAACAGTAGAAAAACGACTACCTGAGTCATAGGCGTAGCCAGGATTTTTGATTGGGGGGGAGGGGGGGGGCAAACCACAAATCACATGCAATAACGTCATCAGAAACTTCGAAAAAGGAATTTTTTGGTGGGGCAAAGATATCGCAGAATGGAAGATCAGAAGTCGTGGCCTGGTGTTGGCATGTAACTAGGAACTTGTGCAAGGAGAGAGCTTAAACCAACAGCCTAATTAAAATGCAAAAATGTGTAAATTGGGAGACTTGCTTAAGTAAAGAAGTGTACTGTAATTTAAACATATCGCAGCCGATGCCGATGAACGATTTTTCGTAATTTTTTGGAAAAAAAGTAGTTTTAATATCATTGGATCACATTTTGCACATTTTCAGAGCCATTTGAAAGTACTAGATTTTTAACATTTAAAGGACAATTGAAAACATTAAGTTGTTCAGTCCTCCTTTTCCTTGCAATTTAAGTCCAAAACACGTTTAAAATCTTGCATTTTGTGGTTAAATTTTATTAGTGATTTCGCCCACGTAGGGGAAGTAAAGTACAAAACCTCCAGCAATATTTTAGCTGTAAATAACAATTCAGTCAATTATTTTCTTTATAGATCATTGTTTTGACTTGAAAACAACCAGTTATAGGAGTAGGCCTACATATACGGCCAGGGGTTCAGGTTCTCTCAATTCAAAAATTTGTTTAATGAGCATTCCCTTAACTGAAGCTAATTTTTTTCAAAAGTATTTTGTTGCATAAAAACTGGCGAGGTGGAGGCGAATTGTAATTGAAAAATGTACAATAGATAGTTACGCCTACAAACCATGTTATTGCCCGAGTCAGATGTACATTGAGTTGGGACCCTCTGCCCTGCCCCTGGCACTTTGAGATTTTTGCAATATTTTCGTGCCAAATACAGGTGAAGACTAAAAAAATTCTTATCTGAGCATGGGGCCCCTGGCACTGTACCATGAGTTAAATTCGTCCCTGGTTATTGCATTACATTCATAAAAAGGTTAAATGAGAACCTCAGTTAGCAATTTTTAGGATAGAAACGCTTAATTTCACTCAAGTTATAAGGTTAAATTGGTTGGCAACATTAAATTAAAGGAGCCCTGGCCCCCTGAAACAGTACGGTATTATTATTGGGGGCCCATTTAAATTGGTTGGCAAACATTAAATTAAGGGGCCCTGGCCCCCTGGATCAATATTGTTGTTGGGGGCCCATTTAATTATTATTGTAGGAGGCCCATTAAAATTGGTTGGTAAAAATTAAATTGAGAGGGCCCAGGCCCCCTGGCTCAATACAATTGTTAATTAGGCTACTGCTGTACGAGTGTACTGTTGTATGCGAAGATGCTAAAAGAAACTGATGCTGAAGAAACAAACAGTTTTTGTTTCATTTTTATCATGGGTAGCATTTCAATTGGGGGGGCCCCTGGGCCCCTCCTGGTCACACATATGACCTGAGTAGCCTATCAGTAGCAAGCAAAAAAAAAAGAGTATATAGTAAGTTGACTTTACCAGTAAATTTTTATAATCTGTTTACTAAATCTGACTTAAAAGTTAAAACTAATATGTCGTGGAAGGGGGATATGTGTAATAACATTTGGAACAAGTGCATCTTAACGGAGGAAGTACCTACATATGTAATGACACTTAAAACAAATGTACAAACTTTTTATCATAATTTGCTACAGTTTTTCATAATCAAATTTTTTCTGTGCGCGATAGGTCAAATGGGGGGGCCCCCCAGAAGTGGGGGGCCCCAGTGCATTTGCACACTTTGCACAATCCTAAGGCCACTACTGTTAGGGAGGGGCAGGCTAATTTGTCAAAATAAAACTCACAAATTAGGAAAAAGTTTGAAAAATGGCCAAAAGTAAGCGATCAAATATGATCGCTTGTTTGAAAACGATAAACATAGGTTTCATTAAAAGAATGTATAATTTTAGGAGTAGGGGAAGGAGAGCTATTCAGTATTACTTAATTACCAATCACTTCTCTAAAATCTCGTTCCATCAGCTTCCCCCCCTAATTACCTTTTTCTATAGAATAAAAACGAAATAGATTACTCCTTGTGAGTTTTATTGATCTATAGGATTTTATGATTTACCAGCTTATAAACAAGAGAACTGAATTTTACCATTAGTCAACTTCCACATAGGCCATTTATGCAAACAGTTTAATCATGTTTCTGCGCTGCTAATTTCTTTGCCACGTTTTAAAAGCATTAATTTTTATCACAATAGGCCTAAAGTAAGGTTATTTTTGCAAAAAAATGCAAAATTCTCGAGCGCTGGGGGATCCGCTGCTAAACCCCCAAAACAGCCCCCCCATTGCAGATTTCTGGCTACGCGCGTGTATACAGGTCACGTTCATATCTGGTGATGTGAACGTGACCTATATGTACCTCCTCGTGGCATTCGTGAACTAGAGCAAAAGAACATCTAAGCTCCACAAAGTCCCACAAAACTGCCATTAGAGAACATATTCTCGACTGCGATTTGTGTTGTAAAAATTTTAAAGGGATTCCTCATTTTCCATAATTCATAAATGCAATTTGGCCTAAGAAGCCAAAATTCGCGAAGCTTTAATAATAAAAACAAAACCCCAAATTAAACAAACAAATGTAAGCCAATTGAGCGTCATTCTTACTCAGTGTTTACTAGATTGACATTTAATCAAATTATCCAGTTCACTGATCGCTACTTTCCGTTGTTCTGATGACATCTGGGGAAATCTAGAAAATTTACTATTCACTGATTTTGTCCTTTTTTTTTTGTGACTTTTTGTAGTTGTGACTAAAATAATTTCAATGCTTTGAAGTTTTCAGTAGAAAGAATAGCGTCTTTTAGATTTCGTTGTTTAATGGTGAAACTAATTTTGTGAGTGATTATTTTATTGTATATGAGTGTAGTATAAGTTTTGAAAATATTGCTATTGCATTTAGATCCTAATGAGGGCGCAATGTGAGACGCCGAAAACGTTCGAAATTTGTTATGAATTAATAAATAAGCAATTTAATGCTTAATCCAGTGGTGCTGTCGGCGCTAGCTTTGCTATGGTATTTT
The DNA here is from genome assembly GCA_963965965.1 of Trididemnum nubilum. Lineage (NCBI taxonomy): Eukaryota > Metazoa > Chordata > Ascidiacea > Aplousobranchia > Didemnidae > Trididemnum > Trididemnum nubilum. Next base: position 32,384,231 of record OZ014478.1, read on the forward strand.
GTAAACAAAATGCAGTACGAATATGACGTCACAACTTAGCATATAAAACAGCCAGAGGTGGGCAACGCAAAGCAAAAAAGTTGCGCCGCAAGCGCACGCGCAACTACTCTGGAAATCTTGCGCTGCAAGCGTTCCGGCAAGCCCAAAAAATAATTCTGCCGCAAAACGCACGCGCAGGTGTTAGATTTTGAAAAGTATACTTCTAATTGACCCACTGCTTAAACAGCGCTAGGCTACGGTACAAAACCATATTCAAAACAATTTATGCACGTTACCAAATTAGTAAACAAAAAATTATTGATTTCCTTCAAAAAGTACAAGCGTATGAAAATGCGCATCGCTTAACCACTTTGGGCAAAGAACGTTTTTATACCTAATGAAAAAAGACTTTTAACACCCGCACGTAACGGAAAAGGGTTGTTAAAAAATTCCACTAAGTCTTGATGTGGTGGTAAGTTAACAACTTCGGAGTCACTGTTTTTTTCTAATGGCTGGTCAAGAAAATCCTTTGCAAGCTTCGATACATATTTTGTGCTTCTGGAGCAATAAGCATCACTCTCTGACAAATGGAACTCGCTAAAAAAATCATCACGTTTTTTGCTCAAAGAAATTGGAACTATCTAAATATTAAATGAATGTAAGATAGGTCGGTGCTTTCAGAAAGTGCTCGATGATGTCTCAGAGCAATTAATAAAATAAAATAATATAAAATAATAAAATAATAAAATAAAATAATAAAATAAAATAATAAAATAATAAAATAAAATAATAAAATAAAATAATAAAATAAAATAATAAAATAAAATAATAAAATAAAATAATAAAATAAAATAATAAAATAAAATAATAAAATAAAATAATAAAATAAAATAATAAAATAAAATAATAAAATAAAATAATAAAATACAGACCATAAAAAGTAAAAGTAATTTAAAACCCCCTACAGCCTGTTTCGTCTTTCGACTCGTCAGGAGGGTATCTGCATGGTACACAAAAACTTTTAAAACTTCTAAAACTTTCAAAATCTTTAAAACTTTTAAAACCTTTAAAAAAAAAAAAACTTTTACAACATTAGGTTGCGATCCTACTCTGCCTGGTGCTGTCTACCGTTAGCTACACACTTGCTACCAGCAGCCTTGCTGCACAGCGAACTGGAAGGCGCGCATCACCAACGACATGCAGCGGTAAAACAGGATCGTCAGGCAAAACGGTTGTGCACCAATGCGGACAAATGTACACAAACACCGAGAAACTACAGTGAAAAAGAAATACAAGGCAGTGTGGGCGTTAAGGTTAACAGATATGAGTAAAGATTATGTAACGCTACTGAGTTTGAATTTGCTTCTGTGCCGGCATTTGTTTAACATTTCAGAGCGCTTGTTAATATTGGTGCGTAAATCCACTTTCAAGATTGCCAATTTCTATTCTAAACACAGGTTGCAGGATCTAGACCCGCTCGAGTAGGCAGAGGCTTGCATTGCAATTTGCCATGTGATTTTCGGGGACAGTCCGCGGTCTTTTTCTTTCCAGACGACCTTGGATAGCTCGGTTGCATGGCGTTTCTTGGGATGTTTGAACGATTGGTTGTGGTTGTAAAACCGTGCTTTGAAAGTGGTGGAACAGCTTCCGTAATAGATCTTAGGACCATCGCTGCTCTCTAGCGTCGCTTGGTACACGATTGATTTCACCAAGCAATTGCCTCGAAGTGGGCAATCGGCTTTCACCCGACAGTTGCATGTTTTTGAACTGGTTGTGTTTAGATTGCCTTTTTTGGCTAGTAAGGTTTTATTGTGCCTGTTGATAATTGCTTGCATATTTTGCATACAACTGTAACTTAATTTGACGTTGTTCCGGTTGCAAATTTTGTGGAGCTTGTGGTGCAGGGGGAAATGCTTGTCCAATAGTTTCAAAAACTCTTTACTAACGTTGGTGCTACCGGCGCTGTTGAAGGGAGGGTTGAACCATATGATTTTCCGTTTTCGTATACTCTGGTGGGTATTATTCAGGTTTGGTTTGCTAGCGTACTGCAAGTTTTCGTCATAACCGCTTTTTTTGAGTGCATCTTCGTAAATAGGTTTAGCCTTTTGGAATTCGTTTATGTCTGAGGAGTTTTGCGAAATTCTTGAGGCAATCATATGGGGTAGCTGTTTTTTGATCGGGGGGGATGATTGGATTTTATGTTAAAACAAAGTGGCTGATTTTCCGGTTTTCTGTATGGCCAATATTTTCCAGTGTCAAGGTTGAAGGTGACGTCAAGGAAGTCGGTTTGGATGAGATTTGCTTCGGTGGTGATCTTGAGGTTGTGTTGTTGAAATATTTTGATGATTTTCTTTTTTATTTTGTCTACGATTGGTCCACTTGCGTTCCTTACCACGGCCAAGCCGTCGTCGCGGTACAAGCCGAGTTCTGCGTTTTGTGATGGATTACATAAGTTGTGCAGCAGGTATAGGCCAACTAACTCGCAAATTTCAGCTCCGTCAAAGGACCCCATTGTGACGTCAAAAAGATTGCCTCTTTTTTTGACCCAAACTTGGTTTTGTTCAAATAGCACCGATTTTCTGCTGTGTAGGATGAGGTCAATCAATTCTCGGTCAATCTCTGTAAACTTCTGGGCGAAGCTGAGGGCCTTTTGTAAGAGTGACTCGGAAATAGAGGGATAGAATTCCGCGATGTCGAATTTGATAAACTTACAATTTTGTTTGCGTTTCAAACTTTCAAACCATGCAATGACTTCTTTTGTACTTCTCCATTGCCGTAATTTTGTTTTGGCTCGAATAATTTTGTTGATTTTGTCGATATGGAATTTTATTATTTTATAAATATTAAATGAAGTTTATTAGTTCTACTGGTGGGGCAGAAAACTTTTTTGCCAACGTTTCGATTGGCGATGCTCAAGGCATGTACTGTCTATCTTCGTCAGGGCTAGAATGCAAAGTGAAAAACAAGCACATGATGGATGCGAAAAATTACGTCACAAGGGAATCATACGTTAACGCAAAAATTATAACAAATTGGAAGCGAAAAACTGACAGATTGGCGGAGCGTGAAAAAACAACAATATTACGTCATGTGGTTTGAATTAGAGTTGCCGAATAAATGCTAGGGAACTTGTCATTTTGCTTATCATTCATAGTGTTGGGAATTTGGTTGATGAAATACGACTCGATGAAACGGCGTTTTGTGAAGTCAAGTTCGAAATGTAGAATTTTAGCGTTGGTCCAATCCATGGAATGTTAGTTGTCAAAAACATGCTTAGTTGTCAAAAACATGCCTTTGCAAATATCCTCCACTGACCAAGAAGTGATTTCTTCCAAATTGTCCAAAGCTTCTAACCGGCTTTTTGCGATTTCGACGGCCAATCCTGTGGGTATTTTCGTGAAAAGGGAGACAACAAATGGTGTCTTTTGATGTTGTCTCCCTTTGGCCTTCAAATTTGCTTAAATGCTACCAACTTAATCTTTCGAGGAAAACACTACAATCAAATTTTTGGCACGGCAATGGGCTCCGCCGTTTCTACTGTGATCGCCAACCTAATCATGGAAAATGTTGGAAAAAGAGCCCTGTCGACATTCCACTCGCCACCAAAAACCTGGAAACGCTATGTAGATGACACCTTCGTCATAATCCACAAAAACTCGGTTGAAGATTTTTTGGATCATTTAAATACGATTGAAAACTCAATCAAATTCACAATCGAAAAAGAAGCCAACCACACACTTCCTTTTTTAGACACATTGGTCCGACGAAATCAACATGGCAAATTCTCCACATCAGTTTACCAAAAACCAACCAACAGCAACCGATATTTAAACTTTCGATCTAACCATCCTTTGGAACACAAACAATCCGTTGTACGATCACTAATTGACCGGGCCAATGCTCTTTGCTCTACCACGAAGAACCGTCAAGATGAAATTAAGCACGTAAAAGACACTTTAAAATTGAACTTGTACCCAAACACGACCCTCATCAAGAAACCTTCAAACCGCACAGAACAACAATTTAAAGGCTTTGCCATTATACCATACTACCCCGGATTGAAAGAAAAAATACGGCCTTGTTTGTCTTACCATAATGTTAAAACCGTATTAAAACCGTGCAACACCTTTGGCAAAAACCGTATTAAAACCGTGCAACACCATTGGCTCATCACAAAGACTCAGTGGACCCTTATATGCGAGAAGGAGCAGTATATCAAATTCCCTGCCATGACTGCGACTTCTCATGCATTGGCGAAACAAAACGCAGTTTTCCCATCCGCAAAAAAGAACACGTAGCAGACATTCGGCATCTACGATTCGATAAGTCAGCACTAACTAAGCATGTTTTTGACAACTAACATTCCATGGATTGGACCAACGCTAAAATTCTACATTTCGAACTTGACTTCACAAAACGCCGTTTCATCGAGTCGTATTTCATCAACCAAATTCCCAACACTATGAATGATAAGCAAAATGACAAGTTCCCTAGCATGTATTCGGCAACTCTAATTCAAACCACATGACGTAATATTGTTGTTTTTTCACGCTCCGCCAATCTGTCAGTTTTTCGCTTCCAATTTGTTATAATTTTTGCGTTAACGTATGATTCCCTTGTGACGTAATTTTTCGCATCCATCATGTGCTTGTTTTTCACTTTGCATTCTAGCCCTGACGAAGATAGGCAGTACATGCCTTGAGCATCGCCAATCGAAACGTTGGCAAAAAAGTTTTCTGCCCCACCAGTAGAACTAATAAACTTCATTTAATGTATATCCCTGGTGACAACAATTGAGACATCTAAATATTACTTATAAGAGCTATCTATGCTGTTACTTTTGTTTGCAATATCTTTTAAGTTTTCCCGGACTAACAAAAAGTTGTAACTTAATAGTTTTTGTTATTTCTTTTTTTTTAATTACGGTTAAAAAAGTCAGACTGTTGCGAGTAACGCGCTTAATGCCTAAAGCAAGTTTAAGATTTTTTAAAAACGAGTAGCGTACTTTCTGCGGTAGAAAAACAATTACAAAAATAATTTTTCTGTTTAAAATTTGATTTTGCAACCATCTTTTAAACACTCAATTGGAAGTTGTTTTCTTTTTTTGAAAAATCGCAAAAATATTTTAGAGAGAAACGTGTTAGCGAAAGAAGACCCCTGCTGTAATTTCAATAGAAGTTTTGCCAGCAGTAGACAATGGAATTTCCCTTGACGAGGGTTTTATGAACTTATCTCGTCATAGGCGTAGCCAGAGGGGGCCAAGACTAAGAGGCCCGCTCCCCGATTGAAATGTCACCAATGATAAAAATGAAAACAGCCAAGCCTAATGTTTCTTCAGTTTTAGTTTCTTTTAGCATTTTTGCAGGTGGCCCCCCGTCTGTGACACATTTAGGTTAAACTAGTTTGCTCACAACGTCTCCCAATTCAGACAATTTTGGAAACCTTTTTAACTTTTGGTTCAAGTCCTTGTCTTTAGCAAAATCCAGGTTACATGACAACCCACACCCCGGCTTCTGGTCTTCCATTACGGTATCTTTGTCCCATAAAAAGTCCCTGCCATTTGAAAGTTTTGGATGACGTCATTGCGTGTGATTTGCCCCTACCCCCTCTCAAAAATCTTGGCTACGCCTGTGTACCTCGTCCATGTTTTTTATAAACTTTAATCAGAGCTGATTTAAAAACAATCATTCATAATTGTATTTGAATTGCGCTGGCGCTCAAAATTGCTATAACACTTGCGGGGCAAGCACTATCGCAAGGAAAATATAGCAAACGTAGGTATAGGCCTACTAGGCCTAAAGGTTTGATGTTCATCGGGCATAAGTAAAATAACTCTAATTCTTGCGTTCTTCCGGTGAAGTCATAGTCACAGCAAGCTTGATCTTAAAAGCTTTGTTTTTGTTGCTCGTATTCTGATGATGTTGGTCGTCACGACCAACGAAACGTAAATAAAAGCAAAGCTTTTAAGATCAAGCTTGCTGTGACTAAGACTTCACCGGAAGAACGCAAATAAAATAGTGGCGCCGCAATAATTGCGACGCAAGTTGCCCACCACTGAAAACAGCATTTTAACAAAGGTGGTGCAGGCAATTGCGTATTGGGGTAAAAATTTTGCATTGCCGGGCCAAAATAAGTAAGTAAAGATTTTACCAAGCGGCTGGCCGGATCGATAGTTTTCGCCGAGTATTGGATTGTGGCAGTGGACACGCAACCAGGCATTCATTGAAAGTAGGGGTTAAACTAAACTCGTTGAATTTGCATGAGCAAACTTTGGGAATCGGCAATGGACTTTAAGCAGGAATTCTCGACATATTCCAAGCAATTATTGCATTTTGTTAGAAAAATATTCGTTTGTATGCCATTTATCGGCAAAGCTTTAGTTCTCATCAGCAAACACTTAACCAGGATTTTGTTAAGAAAGGAGCTCGATTCAAAAGCTAAAATTCCTGATCCAGAATCTTACTCCTGACCAAATAACATACTGCGTGTTACCAAGGGGGTCTGGGGACTAGAATTTAGTCACTGAAAGCCGAATACCGATTTTAAAGCCTTTGGTTTGACTCAATTAGGAATCAAATCCTTTCATTTGAATCAAAGTCGAGTTTGCGTAAACGATTGAAAAAAGGTAGAGCTAATCTAGCTAGCAAAGCTTTTGTGCTGCTAAAAGAATTATGGTAATTACAATATTATGCATCGATTGGCAATTTTATGGAGTTTGATTTTTCTGCAAATAGATTTTTTATATTTCAGAAATTTCAAGTTTATTGGGAAGCTAACACCGTTTCACTTAAGCCCATCGCCTTCGATGATGTCACAATTTATTCTGGAGAATGCCGCTAACTACAAGCTTAAACACATGGCTGGAAAGGATCTCCGCTGCCAATTAAATTTCCAAGTATTTTTTAAGTGCCATGTGTATTTTATTGCGAACGAGAATATAATCATGTTTAGAAAGTTATTTTTTCGTATGCATCTCTCAACGCAGCTCACTCTTTATTGTGGATTTTGTTTGCAAGTCGTTCGTCATGCTGAGTCGCTGCAACGGATAGACCGCTAAGCCCAATATGAGAAATAAGCGCTGAAGTTTTTTTTACTAAGGACGCAACTATTTCCGTAATCGTCTCGAACAGGAAGCAAATGAGATTTGGAATTGGATCACTAATTAACGCTTTATCATAAACTATGCAAGCTGACAAATATAATATAAAAATGAATGTTACAGCTCTGACACTCGTTATGAGGAAAGCTAACATTGGAACATGGTAGAGAACGATTTTTTTTTCATTTTGAAGCGTGTAAACAATGCGTGCCTTTTGTCGTGTCAATCAAGCTGTTTTTTTTTCTTTTCGCTTTGGACTTCACGGTTCACACGGCAAGACGAGGCTTTAAACCGTCTGGTCTACACTTGGCAAAAATTGTGAACGTATGATGAGCGTTTTTTTAGTTTGTAGAAAAAAATTCGTTCTTGTACCGCAATAACAATGTACGCAAGATGTAAGTTTGTTAAAATACACGAAAGAAACGGTCGTGTGTGCACATACGATTTTATGCACAGTGTAAACCGGGGCTTAAGTGCAAAGTTTGTTCGTTTAAACGAGTTGAGTTCATTAAAAGGCAGTGATCTTTACAGAGTTAAACAAAAGACAAGATGGGAGTTTGCTGAGGAGCAAGCTCTTCGAACAACCGACGCATGTTGAAATAATGAGACTCTCAAACTTTCCACTCTCCCGATAAGAGAGCAATTAAAAATATTTTCTTCTTTACCACCCATGGGGGTTTGGATTAACAATGTGAGAATATTGACCACATAGTGACTGATAACAATAATCAAAAAAACACCTTTCCAAGCTTAAGCCGTTTAATAATCAATTGCTGGCGTTCAAATTTGGGGAAGTTTTTTAATTGTGGCTCTCCAAGTGTTTATCTCTAAACATTTATTAACATTAAAACGTTATGCTCAAGCTGTTCAAAAAACTGATTTTTGGGGAGATTCCGGGGGTCGTACCTCCGACCTAGGACAAATTATTTGTCTCTTATATATCTACTAATATCAAAAAACTATCGCCCTAACTTAAGCCATTCAAAAAATTGATTTTTGGGGGTCCATTTAGGGAACTCCCGAGGGATCAGGCGCGTAGCCAGATATTCGCAATGGGGGGCTGTTTTGGGGGTCTGGAGGCGGAGCCCCCAGACGCCAGAGGCTGGGGGTCAGGGGGCAAAGACCCTAGCCGCCGGAGGCGGAGCCCCCAGCGCTTGAAAATTTTGCATTTTTTTGCAAAAATAACTTAATTTTAGAGCTCTTTTAATAAAAAATAATGCTTTTAAAACGTGGCATAGAAATTGGCAGCGCAACATGCTTCAACTGGTTGCATTAATGGGCTATGTGGAAAGTGGTTAATGATAACATTGCAGCTCTCTTGTTTACTTGCTGGTAAATCATAAAACCCTATTATTAAATGAAACTCACACGTAGTAATCTATTTTGTCTATATTTTATAAAGAAAAATAATAACTGGGGTGGAAGGGGTAATGGAAAAATATTTGAGAAAAGGGATTGGTAATTAACTACCTCTGAATACCCCCCCCCCCCCCTTTATTACTGAGTTTATAGTATATTTACTGATAAAACCTATGTTTGGCGTTTTAACGATAGCGATGAAATTTGATTGTTTATTCTTGGGCATTTTCCAAAGTTTTCATTGATTTGTGACCTTAATTTTTGACAAATTAGCCCTCCCCCAAATACATGTTTCAAAAGATGCTTTAAATCACTTTTTAGTCTATTCCAGCGCAAAAAAACAGTCTTAGAAGCGCTGAAAACGTGGTATTTTCTTATTCTGCATTTTGGTTGACAGGCCAATGGGGGGGCAATAGCCTCCCCCCCGCCCTTGGCTACGCTACTGCGAGGGGTGGTACCCTCAAACTATGTCAAAATATTTTTCTCATGAATATCTACTGATATAAAAAAAACTATTGCCCTTGTCTGAGCCGTTCAAAAAATTGAATTTTCGGGGCTCCATTTTGGGGGGTTCCTGGGGTAGTGGCCCCAAAAAAATACAAACAAAAAAAAGAAAAAAACTCATCGCGGCCAAATGGGTGGGTAGGGATGAAAAGGTATCTTAAGACATATAATCATGTGAAATATTTTTTGCCCTACTTAGACCAAACTTCAGGTCGATTTTCGGATCTTAAAACCAAAATCACATGACTTATTACCTCGAAATTTCGCACAAACATACAACTGATTAACCTCAAACTGTTGTCAAAATTTCATGTAGCTAGACCAAACCGTTCTTGAGTTATAAGCGAAAGTCTGAAACTTCGCACTCGGTAGTTTGAAAATGGCCAAGTAAAAACAAAGGAACACGCGACGCAAGCGTCGGACGTTTCAAACATAGAGAAGCAAATAAGCACAAACGCTGCTGAGCGCAGCACCACTTTCGTTTCAAGTAAATCAGGTTTTGTCCTTACAAGCAAGTTTCAAAACTTTTGGTTTGATTTATAAACGCCAGCCGTACAAATAGCGTAAAATCGAGTGTAACTTCGCTTTATCGAGTTTAAAATTATTTCTGTCACGTATAGGCATAACATGGTGTGTTGGTTTCAGTTTCTCTGATGAAGCAGAGTGAATTTTACCAGTAGTAATTTTTAACCATTTTTAATTGGTAGTGATTCTGGTTTTGTTACGTCACAACTGGCAAAAAAAGTTTCTGATAAATATTTCGGAGAAAACTGTGATTCTATCGGCCGCCTACAAAAACATAACCAGAGGTGGAGTCGAGGACACAAGGCTCGAGGCCAAGGACACAAAAAAATGCAAGGCCAAGAACAGACCTTCCAAGGACAGACCCTCTCCAGGCCAAGGGCAGAAATACTCGAGGCCAAGGACCAAGGACACAAAGCGGAAGTATTCTCCACAAAAAGGTCTTCGCTCAAAAAACGGGCAAAGTTTCCACAAAATCATACGATCTCCAAAGTCCAAACAAAAAAATCTTCGCTCAAAATAGTCGCAAATATTCCGCAAAATTCGGGCGTTCTTCAAAATTTTTTCGCGAGGTCTCTGGCATGCTCCTAGACGAAACAAATTTGGTCATGACCTTGGCCCGTTTTCAACAAGTCAAAAAATAGTGCAGGGCATTATCGAAGACTTGCAGGGTTCGAGGCCAAGGCCAAGGACTTCAAATTGTGTCCTCGAGGCCAAGGATGTCATCGAGGACTCCACCTCTGGACATAACTATGGAGCGCCAAATGTAGAGTGATAAAAGTTCGTGTTTCTAAGCATTTTTTGGAGCCAAATTGCATATTTAAGTAAATATTATGCAAAATGACACATGCAAAAATGCATATTTGACAAAATAAGCGAAAATACGCTAGATATGCAAATTGGCATCAGTGTAAAAATGCATGATTATTCAATTCAAACGGTTCACGTTCATTATCACAACTTCCGTGCGGTCTGTGCTCTGCGCATGCAATTTGTTTAGAAACTTTAGATGAAAGTCGACTGAGAGAGAAATTAATTCATAGCTATAATTGGTACAGAGTGCTGCTTTGACTATAATTGAAGTTTGGAGCCTTGGAGTAGGCCTAGCTGTATAACAATTACGCAGCCAGTCAGCCTTATTGGAAAATACGTAACTTGAGTAAATAGAGGTAGCAGGGTTGTAAACGAGCCGACTAGTTCAGGCCCGAACCTGGTCCGAACCCGAAAATACAACCCAGAACCCGATAACTAATTTCCCAAATCATGCCCGGAAAAACCCGAAAGTTAAGTTAGGTCTGAAAAATTTAGCAATGTTGCCAAGTTATTTTGATTATATTTTGGTGCACTTAAGACAAAAAGTACGTCTCAGGCCCGAATTAAACCCGAATTTTTTGTTAACTTTAGGCCGGAACCCGACAAGAAAAGCCCGGCCCGACTTACAACTCTGAGAGGTAGTGCATCAAAAACGTGATGGTGATTAGAGTAATTGGCTATCAGATCAGACCTAAACTTGTAAACTATTGCGCTAGTGACATTAGGCTGACTTCAATAAAAAAAAAATTATATGCTAGACCTGTCAGTAAATTCAGCTCAACTACTAACTGACACAAAATTTTAATAATAATGTGTTTTATTTTGGACAACTACGGTCCATAAGAGTAAAAAGAAACAGAATAAGCAAAAACAAACTAAGACAAGAGGTACATATCTCCAAGCAACACACTTTTTACAGATTACGCCAGAAGAGTTCGATAGTAGTGCTCATAATTCTCGGACAAACAGAAACTGTTCGAATTTATGAGACTTAATCCAATCATTGGGAGACTTCAAGCATCTTTGCACAAATCCTTAAACATTTCTGCAAATTTAGAGCTTGAAATGTTGGGATTTCTGCAGCTACGAGACCTTCATTAAAACTCATAAAACAGGGTGTGTTTTGCAAAATTTTGTGAGTATCATTGTAGCCAACACGCATGCGATTAAAAGCACATTGCGTGTAATTGTGTCATAAATGACTACCATATAGGTGAGTACAGAAGAACAAAATAACGTATTTTTTACGTAACTTTAATAAATTCCAATTTTCCAATTTCAATCTATTCACCAAGTGACAGCAAAAGCAGTCACTTGGCCAGGAGACAGCAAAAAAAAACTGAGCACAGTGGCTTTCTTTACCTGTTTACTACTTCTATTACCATTACTAGGCTACATAGGCGTAGCCAGGATTTTTGATTGGGGGAGGCCCAAACCACAAATCGCATGCAATGACGTCATCAGAAATTTTTGAAAAAGGAACTTTTTGTGGGGCAAAGATATCGTAGAATGGAAGATTTGAAGCCGTAGCCTAATGGCACTTAACCAGGATTTTGATAAAGGAAGAGGACGAAAAGTAATCGTTAAAAAGTGTAAATGTCTAACTTAGGAGACATGTTGAGTAAGCTAGTGTACTCAAACGCATCACAGACGGGGGTCTGGGGGCGGAGCCCCCAGCCGATGGTGGCTATGGGGGTCTGGGGGCAAAGCCACCAGCCGCTGGGCGATTTTTGTAAGTTTTTGGAAAAAAAAGCTATTTAAATTCCGTTGGATCACATTTCGCAAGAGTTCAGAGCCATTTCAAAGAACTAGATTTTTAACATTTGAAAGCCAATCGAAAAAAAGTTAATTGTTCAATCCTCCTTTTGCAATTAAATCTCAAAACACGTTTAGAATATTGCATTATGGTGTAAAATTTTAATTGTAAGTGATTTGATCTACAGGGGGAAGTAAGGCACATTGCCTCCTGCAATACTTTAGCAGAAAGTAATAATCCTCTCGAAGATTTTCCTTCAAGATTTTTGTTTAGTCATGAAGTTTACCAGTTATAGGAGTACATGTACAGCCAAAGGGCCCAGGCCCCTTCAATTAAAATTCAATAGTTTGTTCAATGAGCATTTTTCCAAGCTATAGTTTTGTAAAGTATTTGGTGCGTAAAACTGGCGAGGTGCAAGGAGGTGAATCGTTATTGAAAAATGGTACAATAGATGGTTACGCTTACTAAACATGTTATTCCCTGGCCGGATGCACATTGCGCAGGGCCCCTGGCACTTAGCGGATTTTTGCAACATCTTCCTGCCAAATATAAATGAAGACCAAAAAAAGTCCTACTATCTGAGGGCAGGGCCCTAGCTGGCACTGTGCCATATGGCTAATACGGCGCTGGTTATTCCATTACGTTTGTAAAAAGTTTAGATGAGGGCCTGAGGTTGCAACTTTTAGGACAAAAACTCTTGATTTCACTCTGGTTAGACGTCTAATTGGTAGGAAAAAATTGAATTAAGAGAGTGCGCCGGGCCCCCTGGTCGTCAATATCATTTATTGTTAATTACTGTTGTACGCGTGTACTGATGTACGTGAAGATGCTAAAAGAAATCGAAAATGAAGAAACAAGGCTTTTTTGACAATTTTTATCATTGGTGGCATTTCGATTAAGGGGTTCGGGTCCCCTCGGCCACCCACTGGCTACGCCAATGATTTTGAGACAAGATCGCTCCCCTAATGCTGTAAGTTCTTTCATAAAAAAAACATATAAATCAAAATTAAAATAACTTTTTTTCCAAAACGAGGAGGACTCGAGTCAAGTCACTTGACAGTTTTTTGAAACGTCCAAAAATTGCATGACATTATTATGACATGGACACGTGGTCCTTATTATTATTGCTTACTTTTGTACGCTTAAATCCTAAATTAAAAAAACTGCAATTCCGGAGAGGGACAACGTACTGGCTATACTCTCTTTATATTTATCATTGGTAGTATTTCAAATGGGGGTTTTGCATTACCGCCTGTGTTATAGCATTAAGTTTATAATAACGTTAAACGAGGGCCTGGAGTGGCAACTTTTAGGTCAAAACTCTTAGATTTATCACAGCTAGGTTGTACATATAAATTGCTAAAAATTTGAATTAAGGGGCCCCTGACCCGGGAACCTTAGACGTCAGTCATGGGACCTGGGGCTCCCTGATTGCCTGTTAAAAGCCCTGGGGCCCCCAGGTTGTCGGTTAGGAGCCCCGGGCCCCCTGGTTGTGAATTAAGGGCCCTGGGGATCTCTGGTCATGAGTTAGTGGCCCCGTGGCCCCCTGGTTGTCAGTTAGGGACTACAGGGCCACCTGGTTGTTGGTTAGGGGCCCCAGAGCCCCCTGGTCATTAATTAGGGGCCCAGGGCTCCCTGGTCGTCAGTTAGGGAGCCGCGGGGCTCCCTGGTTGTCAGTTAAAGGCCCTGAGGCCCCCTGGTTGTCGGTTAGGGGCTCCGGGCCCCCTGGTTGTCAGTTAGGGGCCCTCTGGTTGTTAGTTAGGGGCTCCGGGGCTCCCTGGCCGTGAGTTAGGGGACTTTAGGACCCCCTGGTTGTCAGTTAGGGACTCTGGGGCCCCCTGGTTGTTGGTTAAGGGCCCCGAGCCCCCTGGTTGTCGGTTAGAGGCTCCGGGGCCCCCTGGTTGTTGGTTAGGGGCCCCGGAGCCCCTTGGTTGTTGGTTAGGGGCCCCGAGCCCCCCTGGTTGTCGGTTAGAGGCCCCGGGGCCCCCTGGTTGTTGGTTAGGGGCCCTGAAGCCCCCTGGTTGTTAGTTAGGCACTACAGGGCCCCCTGGTTGTTGATTAGGGGCCCCGGGGCTCTGGTTGTCAGTTAGGCACTACAGGGCACCCTGATTGTTGATTAGGGGCCCCGGGCCCATTGGTTGCTGATTAGGGGCCCCCTGGTTGTCGGTTAGGGGCCTCGGAGCCCCTTCGCTGTCGGTAAGGGGCCCCAGAGCCCCCTCGTTGTGAGTCAGGGGCCCTGGTAATCAGTTAATGGCCCCAAGGCCCTCTGTTTGTCACTTAGGGGCCCCCTAGTTGTTGGTTAGGGGCCCCTGGCCCCCTGGTTGTCGGCTAGGGGCCCCTGGTAGTTGTTTAGGAGCCCCTTGGTTGTTGGTTAGGGGCCCTGGGGCTCCCTGGTTTTCAGTTATGGGTCCCAGGGCCCCCTGGTGGTCGGTTAACCGTATATATACTGGGCTATTTTTACACCCTATTTGTACCGGGGGGGGGGGGCAAATTTGCCCCCCTATCTAAAAACCAATTGGTAAGGGATAGAATCGAGATTTTTTGGTTGTTAAAGCTATTTTTTGTTAAATTTTTAAAAATAAATTTTTTGAGGTTGTGACATCACGAAAACGATGATGACGTCATCAAAACCAGTAAATCCTTATAACAGAATGCAAAATTGCCTAAATGTTGCAAAATATTAGTTTTAGTTTGGACTTTTGTTATTTCAAAAACATCTCTGATTAAGTTACCGCAAGTGATGACGTCATCATGCATGATGGCGTCACATGCATGATGGCGTCACATGCATGATGGCGTCACATGCATGATGACATCATCGTTAATATATTGTGGTGATTATTCTTTGTAATTTTTTGTAACTGAAATATAGTATATTTCACAAAATTATAGAATACTGCAGTATAATTTTCATTTTGTCATTCAGCAGCTGATGAAAATGAATATTTTTTTTTATGCAAACGCAGTTTATTTCAAGAAACAGCAGAAATAGCAATATTTTTGAAATATGACGTCATCAATGACGTAATGATGATGCAATGAATTTATCAGTATATAAAATATTTTATTCCAGCTGAAGATTAGCATTAACAATGAATACGCAGTACAATGAAGAAATTATGCGCACTGATAAGCATGAATTGTGCTCAAAACTGCATAAAACTCCTTAGGTGCCTCTGACAAAGGCAAAAATGACGTCACTTCCGGTTGTCCGGCTAACCCCAAACTTTCTGAAAATGTGTGTTATTAAATTTTATTCAAAGTCAGGGTGCATCAAAGCAAAACTTTGCTTTCGTTTAGGAGCTATATTAAAATAACTGAGAGGGGGGCAAATTTGCCCCCCCCGGTACAAATAGGGTTAAGGGCCCCAGGGTCTCTTAGTTGTTTGTAAGGGACCCCTGGTTGTTAATTAGGAGCCCCGGGACTCCCTTGTTGTCATTAATGTTATTGTTAATTACCGTTATGTATGTAGTTACTGAAAAAAAAAACTGCAAGAAACATCGCTAGGCTATGTTGTCATAATTTTTTGTCGTTTGTCGTATTTTGATTGGGGGGGACCCGGGCCCCCCCTGGCTACGCCTATGGTGGTAGTAAAACAATTAAGGCCGTAACTCGTGAATTGGAAATGGGAATAATCAATAACTATAATGCTTAACCTGAAAATGGTCAATTTTAATGTCTTAATTTCATCAGTTAGGGCCCCAGTACAACGTCCACTTATTACGGATCCCCACTTTTTCAGTAGTTTCTCAAACACAAACCTTATTGTTTGGCTAAACATTTTCTCTTTTACGAAATTTTTTAATATTGTTCTAGTTTAATCGTTTTGCGTGCTTTCGGCCTAAAGGCTACCAGAGCGGAAGCCTAGGGAAGAGCCACCAGAACGGCGACTATACTTAAAAACAAGCAATGCGAAAACGCCTGCAAACGTCAAAACATCACAATTGAATTATTATCATAGTTTTTTAATATTTTATAGCGACTATCATATTATTATCTAAAAATATTGCAAAATTCTGTACATTTAAATTTTTGAAACGAAATGAGGTACCGTACTTACAAGCAGGGCTTACAAGAGGGGGGTTCAGTGGGTACATCGTACCCGGGCCTAGGGGGGCTCGGACTCAGGGGGCCCAGAAAAGTTCAGGTTTCCGCGTTAAGTTTTGGTGCCACACCCAGTGGCGTATGTATGGGATTAAATCATCATCATCATCATCATATTTATTTATTTACCAAGTGACGTCATATCACAAGAAAAAAACTGCAACTTCCTCTAGGTCTATCACCAAAGCATCGAAATATGCAATTCCTTTAAAACCAACACACAAACTTGCAGAGTCAAAGCAATATTTAATCACTTGGTGAGGAGACAGCGAAGGACCGAAAGGTCTTCGAAGTCTACTGCCACCCCACCAAGTTAAGGTTAAAAAAACAGCTTCTAAATTTTCTCAGTCTGCTACTTTCTATGATAAAAAATTTTACGCAAAATTAAAACAAAGTGTTGCAAAGATATGTACACTTTGTACAGTGTATGCACAAAACTCACAGTCAACATGTAAAGAAAATGCAAGACAACATTAGAATTGTTCTAACTCTAAGCATACTAAAAACTAAAAAAACTAAAAATACTATAACTACAGATTGGATAGAAAATAAAATTAATAAAGTTCATAATGCTTATTTATGTTTTATAGAATTTAAAGTGGGCAATTGGAGTGAAAAAAAAACCTCCTTGCTTTGTTTTGTATTGTTCGCCAGTATGTCATTAGTACTGGTACAATTTCCAATACCGGTATATATCAACCTCAGTCAGTTACTGCGAAATTACTTATAATTCAAGGGCACATCAAAATGAGAGATGACGTATTGTATAAATGTGTGGTAGATGAATGCACCAAACTCATGCCATTCAAGCAATAGAATAGGTTATTGTTGAACTCAAGCATAAATATGCAACTATGATTCCTGTAATCACTACTGCATTGCTGATAGAAAGCTGTTATTCTAGCTTTTATCGGTTTCATAGGTTGATAAAAAATGAGCTTTAACAGCTTTTTTAAATCTGTAGAATGAAACTTCTTTTATACTGCTTGGAATTTAGTAGTTATGTATATGGCGTGTTCGGTGCACAGAGGTCACGTGACTGCACTGTAACCGTCCTTGTGTCTCAAATTAAGAGAGGTCACGTGACTGCACTGTAGTCGGCCCATTCTCAATAAAAATCATTCAGTGCAAAGCAGGTCACCTGACTCTTAAAAAATGCACTGGAAACAAAATGACTCAAAATGCACTGAAACCGTCCTTGTGTTTCAATTTTTTTTTTAAATCGTGGTTCTCAGTCCCCCCTCCCGATGTTAGTAGGAGGTATTAAACTCGCAATTGAGCGCTTGTCACATGTAACCAACATGTGCTCATAATTACGCTTCAGTCGTGTTTAAATCTTTTCAATAATTAGTTTGATTTTGTCATTTTCTATAGGTTTCACTTTAATTGTAAAGCCATTGCTATCAAATATTTTCACTTTGGGTTTACCGTACGCCTTTTGTATTCTTTCAATGTCTTCTTTTGATAGAACATCACTTGATACTTTTGACCACTCGTGTTTATAAGTAGGATACATGATAGAATCTGTACTTTGTGAATGGGTTAAACCTAAACAATGACCTATTTCATGAACAGCTACTACAAATAAGTTGTGTTTGGGAGGTGTTTCTTGGTCTGTCCAATCTTCATCAGCATCAAAATGTAAATCACCCCCAATTCCTGAACCTGGATAAAATCCATGAGCTAAAACACCGCCTTTACCTTTAAAAGGGAATCCATCGCCATGTTCCTTGGCACAAAAACTAATTTTTATGTCACAGGGCTCATTTGGCTGTACTTTCTTAAATTTAAGTGCTGTAGGTTTATCCCAAACTTTAAAAGCAGAATCAATTTGTTTGAGTATCGATTCTTCTGTAAGTTTTGGTGTTAAGTTCGTGATACAGTAAGTTAAAACACGTTTATTCCACTTTTGTTTTATATCTTCTATATTTTCTGGAACTGATAAATTTGAAGGTTGAAATCCACAAAACATCTTTTATTTATATGTAGATTTAAGTTGCTCTAATTCTTCAATCGGAATCCAGCTATTAAAATCATTGCTGTATCCAGACCACTTAACTAATGCTGATTTCTTTTTATTATCTTTGCGAACAACTTTTTCTATTCTGAATTTAGTTTGATTCGTTTTCAAAAGTTCTTGTTCATAGAAAGTTCCAGAAATTGAATCACCACGAAGATCAGTGATTTCGTAAGTGTGTGGATTGGTATTTAAAACTTTAGAAATTAAAAACAGTTCCTCTGTCCAGTTTGGAGTAAAACCCTTGTCAAAAAGTTTTCGCTTGTATTTTGAAAGTCTAACTGTGTCACCAACTTTAAATTTTGCTTTTGTTTGTCACCAACTTTAAGTCACAAATTATAGTAAACAATTCCTTGATTTTCTTTTTTGCTTGCTTGAACAGGCGTCATTTTCACGGATGAATGATAGCTGTTATTGTACTCATCAACTATCTCAGGTAGCATGTCTAAGTACTGAGTTGAACTTTGTTTTGTAAATTGCTTCCACATTTTATTTTTGATAGTGCGATTCCAGCGTTCAACAACAGAACTTTTTTCTTCATTTTCAGTTGAATATAATTTAATGTTGTGTTGGTCCAACAGGCTTTTCGTATTTTTGTTGTAAAATTCTTTTCCCTTATCAGTCCATAAGAATTTTGGGATTCTTTTTTCTTTGAAGATTTTCTTGAAAGCATTAGCAACAGTTTTACCCGTTTTGTCTTTCAAAGGAACTATCCATCCGAATTTAGAAAATACGTCAATCACCATAAGTAAATATCGGTAACCTTTATTCCATTTGCTAAACTTTTGCGTTTCTACTAAATCAGCCGCCCATATTTCATCAATTGATTTGCTTATAACTCGGCGTCGCAGAAACTTTTTCTTTACTGGTTTGTGTAGTTCATCAGCTAGTTCTGTTTGCCACGACGCCTTTTCCCGTTTTTTGCACCTAACCCCAACTTAAATTTAGTTCCAATTGCTGCTTGTACTAACTTTTTATCAAAAGATTCTCGAATACCTTTGGTTTTGGTTTGCGATAAACTGTCTAACATATCTTTATCACATTTTAGTTTACCTTTTTTATTGTCATTATCACGGTAACAAATATCATGTTTCATAGCAATAGCATCTATTTGATTGTAAGGTTCTTGCCCCGGTAAAGGTTGGTCGTTCGAATCAAGTTGTTTATCCAAAGGATTATATGGCCCAGTGTACTTGTGACTTGGAAGAGTGAACCCACCTTTTGGTTTTGGTAATTTTCCTATCGCAGCATGAAGGTCTAACAAGCCTCCTTTTTTGTTGGTTTTAATGAAACTATGCTTTGTAATACCACAACTAGCACAAATGCAACGTAACATCAGGCGACCATTTCCTTTTGCTTTTATAATTTCATCAGAACCTGGAACACATTTAGTTTTTTTCTTTTCTCTAACACAATAAGTTTCCATCTTTAATATATGATACATAAAACTTCATAAACATTTCATTAAAAGGTGTAGGTTTTTCATGAAAATCTAACAATAGTTCGTTTGCTGTTCTCCCCTTACTTCGCTCTGTTATATAATACACACAGTAGTAACCACAAAGAATTGAGTTAATATTTTGAATTTGTGCATCATTGTAAATAATGTTTTTGTTTGTAGTCTTCATATATTTAACAACTTCATTTGGGGGTACAAGTCCAAAGCTGTCAAAGTATTCTACTTTATCTGATTTTTCTTCGTTGTAAACACAAACCCAATGAGTTCCACTACCCGCAAAATAATCTTGTAAGTTTACAACAGCTGATTCATTTTTATTCATTGCTTTTGGTAACATATCTTTGCTAAATGTTCCTCGATAATTGTCACACTTAATCATGATTTTATCAATGTCTAAGTTTGTTAATGGTTTCATTTATTTACTGCTTTATTAGTTGCTCCTTGGATGGCCCCGGAAGCAGCTGCTAATCCCAAAGTTGGCAAAACCTTTTTAGCTAAAAACGGTAACACTAGTTTTCCTAAATTAAGTAAGCTACTTAAGAAACCACCTTGTTTTTGCAATTGCGTTTTACTAAAGTTTATTTGTATACCGTGTCCAGACGCTTTTGATTTGTTAATTCTATTTATCTGTCGACTCATCAGTTGCAAACTAACGTTGCCTTTAGTCTGTAAACTTGCATTTGTTAGTCTAACACTTACACTAGTTTTGCTTTTATATGCATTTGCAATTTTTTTCTTTTGATTTTGTGTCAAGTTCAATGAGTAATCGTGGTACATTTTATATTAGACTTTATAAAATCAAACCCAAGATCGGAACATTTTTGAAAGGAGAATTTTTTCCTAGTATTAAACCTTTTCCGAGAATCTGAGGTTCGTCGAAGCGATAAGACCTACCTTGTCTTTTTGTTCCAGGCAACATAAGCCCTTTACCCTTTGATCCAGGTAACACAAGTCCTTTTCCTCCTAACAAACTGGGTAGCAAGCTACCTGCTAAACCTGCTAAAAGAGTTCCAATAAAACCACCCTGTTTTTAAATTTTGTAGTTTTGATAGCTTCAAAGTAACACCTGAACCTTTTGCTTTAGCATCATTTATTTTGTTAACTTGCGTCTTTGTTAAACCAAGAAAGTCTGATCCTTGTAACTGGTGGTTATTAAATGTGAGTGTAAGCCCAGTTTTGTTTTGAAAAGCTTGTTTTATTTTTTCTTTTTGAAATTGTGATAAATTTAATCCGATTTTAACATACATTTTTATTTATACTCAGATAATTATATTCATTCGACCTGAAAGTCCTTCTAACTGAAGGTATCTATCAGAAAGTACGACTGCATAAACATAGAAAGCTTGGTCAGCGTTATTTGCAATATTTCTAAAGTTACCACCAAGACTAAACCTTATTTCAATATCTGCCGAGCTGTTTTTAAGTCGTTCATTGTGTTTACTAACATCAAAATGATGAATTGGATACAAACTAGCCCAGTCTTCAGCTGATAATTGACAGCCCGTGTCGGCGTCTTGGTATTTATTTACAGCCTCTAGAAAACTCATGTATAAGCGCAAATAATTTCTATTTTGTGGAGTAAAATTACATTCAAATTCTCGTTCAGGATATTGAATGCTGTTTATTCTGCAACTAATACGTCTTAAGTTTGCATTGTCAAAAATCATGTTATTTAGCTGCTGGTTGTTATCTCGTTCACTCGATTGAAACGCAACAAACACATGCCTGGGAAGCTCTGTTCCCGGCTGGGTTGTTATTCTCCAAGTCATGCTTGTTTCTGTTGACTGAAACATTGTTCGATACACTCTCATTTGTTCAAAGTATAGCTGTTTTATATGTCCTTTTACTAACATAGCATCTATTTCCGATTCAACTCTTAAACTTGGTTTCACTTTAGGCATCCACAAAGAAATATGACTTATGTTAAACTTACCAGCAGCAACACCATTTGCACGTAAAATATAGTTATTAGATGTTTCTCTATCCACGACTATACTGTGTTTAACACCCCTAAAAACCTTATCGATATCACGACAAAATCCAAATATTTGGGAAAGAGGAAGCATTAAAGTAATTTGCTTATTTCCTGTAGTAATGTTCTGTCTTGCGGTGAAACCAATATTTGCTTGTAGATTGTTGTTGTATATTTCAACAATTGCTGTAATACCATCACCTACAGCATTTGCATTTGCATCATCAGCTACACCACCAAAATTTTGTTTAAGAGATGGGGAACCAGTTCCAGTGTCTTTAAACCACAGCATGTTAGAGGCGGTTGATCTTGAATAATCATCACTAAAGCTAACTAAATTAAGTATTGTTGATGCTTGAGGTAGATAAAGGTTTATGTTTTCTATAGTTTGGTTATTTAATTGATATTGCGCAGTTTGAAATAAAGACCAACCGTTATTTACCAATGAAATTATGTCATTGTTATTGTAATTAGCATTCGCATTAGTTTGAAGTTTTCCTCTGATTTCTAGGTATGCTTTATGCGGTAGAAGAAAAACATCTTCATCTTTTGTTTCAATAATGTGCTGACCATCTTTGTTCATGTTATTGGAGTCTCTCGGAAGGTATTCGACATATTCGAACTCAGTAATCGAATTGTCGACTAAGTTTGTTTCTTTAATTTGCAAATATGGATTCGTTAGTTCTGTCATTTTATAATTAAGACATATAATTTTTAAATCCTGATCCAGCAATTAAATTACTTAAGATAGCTCTCGATCTGTCGTTGAGATTTTCTAATTCTCTGTCATTGATAATACTCTTGTTTATTGGTATATTTTCTAAGACTGGTTCTAATGTCTTTTTTGTGGGTTCTAAGGCTTTTTTCAGTAAAGGTGCAGCTAGTTTTTTAATCTCAGTCTTCACTCCAGTAGGAATTCTGTTAAGAATCTTGGAACCAGTGCTGATTACGTTTCTTACCTTGTCGTAAACATTTTTAAGCAAACTTCCACCTATGATTTTCTTTTTATGAAATCTAGTTTCTCTTTGTGATAACATTTACAGTTAAACTACATAATCTCTCTCAGGTGAACACAGTAAGTCACTCGTTCATTATTCATATTTACAAAATTGTTATCTTGATCTTTTATAGAGAATCGGATACTATCAATTTGACTTAAATTTTTGATTGGAACGTAAATGTTTTGCTTAGGTTCAACTTGAATCAAATATCCCGGTGGTACGTTTGGACTAAGAGTATAAAGTAAGTCACTAGACGCTCCGTTTATGTAACTTCCATCAATTAAGCTGCAATGAATCTGAAGGCTGTTGATATTTGTAATATTTACAGGATTTTGACTATTATGAATTCCATTTACACCCAAAAATGCCGAACCAAATCCTAAAACGTCACCTATTGAATTTGGAATTCGAAAATCAACTATGTAATCATTTTTAAGTTCAATTCTTGATTTTAATGTATTAAAATTTGGTGTTTTAGTTATATTATTTTTGTCATCACGTCTCTGTTCCATCAAGTACTTGATTTCATTATTGAGATCTTCAATATTATAGCTACCTGGAGGAATTGATAATAATCGTGCAGCTACTCCATCTGGTGAATAAAAAAATTTATTATTGCTGCTCGTTATGTTATGCCAAGAGTACCATATCTGAGCATTGATTAAGGACATCTCGTAACTTTTTTTAATGTCTAGTAGCAACGGTGGATTAAAGCTAGTTATAAAATCTTCTGATTTTCCTTGTCCTTTCCTAGAGTCAAAGAAAAGTGGTATTGATGTCATTTTAATATATTGTCAAATAATTTTTGGTGGTCGCAGTGTGAAATGCATTTGTTTAATTTTAGTTTTTTCAAAATGTTTGCAATTTCTTGATCCAAACGTTTGTTATTATTGCCGGCTTGTTTGGCTGCTACTAGTAAATTAAGTCTTTCACAAAGTTTGTTGGGATCTTTAAGCCCTTTTCCAAAGGTAAGTTCCATTCCTCCTAATAATTTTTTTAATTTTTCTCTGTACTTTTTAAAAGTTTTTATTTGCTCATCAATCACTTCTGTATCAGCATCACGTCTTCTTCGTAAACCACCTAATCTTTGATTGATTAATCTAGCTCTGTCTTTCAATGCGTTTATGTAATCTGGCCCGCGTTTTACAAGCTCAACAATATCAGTCTCAAAATTGTTTTGTGTAAGCAATTCTTTTTCTTCGTTATCGAAAGCACTCTCAAAGTGCACAGTATAAATTGATCGAGGTTTATCTTCAATGGCAAGCTGTTGCTGTATGTGTTGAATTAGTTGGTCTTGCCTTTTATCAGTTTTTTTCTGAGTTTCTTCAAACGTTTTAGTAATGGGACGAAATATTTCAGAGGCAGACTTTTGCAGTTGTTGTTTGGCTACAATTTCTTTTTGCAGCTTTTGTTTCAAAAGCTTTCGGTTGTTAATATAATCCTTTACGAGTTTATTTTTGTTTTTCAACTCTTCTTCATTTACAAATGGCATGTTTACTATATAGCATATAAAGCTTAAGCCCAAAAATGGTCAAAGCATTTTCTGTAACGAAGGGGTAGGTGTTTGGCTGTTTTGTCCAGCACCATAAAATTGTAAGGATCTTTGGTTGCTTCACGGTAAATCGACTCCATTTCTTCTTTTGTTATACCTTTAGCATGATCGTCAGTAATGTGTCTGATACCTTTGTTGTCTAAGTTCCCGAAAAAAACAAAACAGTTAGTGTTTCTTCTTATGTACTTCGGAGTGTTGAAGTATGACTGGGTGAGGTAAATACAGTTGCAATTTCTGTTTCTAGATAAAGAAAAGTATTCCATCAGTTTTTTCATGTTGTCTAGCTTAATGTCGTCAAAAACTATTACTTTCTGTTGAGGGTCAAGCTCTTCTACGGGAGGCAAGTCTTCAGGGCTTAGCACTTCAATACCCTGCTCTTTTAAAAATCGATACTTATCTTGCTCAGGATTAACAGTATAAACACAACAAAGGTCGTAATTCATCCACTTGAGAACCATGTTTAAAAGCAAATTTGTTTTTCCTGATCCTGTCGATCCTACTATCATGTAATGGCAATCTGGTAGAAGATAATGATGTTTGATTTGCTTGTTGTCCCCACTTAAATATTTATCAAAGTTTATTATATTCATTTATAATAAAGAAGGACAAAATGAATATTTCAAAATTTGGAACAAGTGGAAGTCAATCTTCAAGTACTGTTAAGGTTGTAGGATTTGAACACAAAGTTTCCAAGTCAGGAGATATAATGTATGGTGATTTAAACTTAAACAACCACAAAATTACAAACTTAGCCAATCCTGTAACAGAATCAGATAGTGTAAATAAAGGATTCTTGGATAATGCAATTAGCAACTTTGTCCACTTTGCCAAAAGCTCTGAGTTTGGTTCGAGGTTGGCTACTTTAGGTATAAACAACGATGATCAATATGTTGTATAGCCCTCTCAAATTCAAATTCAGAGGTCTCAAATATATGGTGTGGAAGTACTTGGTCGTTTACCAAACAGGGTCTTTCGTATAGAAAATATTCCACCTAACAACGCATCAATTGAATTAGGTGAATCATTGATTCTAAAAGGACTTGTTAATCCCAGTCTACCTTCTGAGGCGGCAACTAAACAATTTGTTGAAAATTTAGTTACAAATGTGAGAGATAATATTAACTTACAAGGATTACACACTATCATAAATTTACGAGATCCCACAGCACCAGGTAAAGCAGCAAACAAAAATTATGTTGACCAAATAACGCAACACATTCAAACCGAAGACGATAATGTAACCATTTCACGAAACTTAGATATGAAAAATCATACCATTTTCAATGTAGGTAGACCTTCCGAACCTACCAGTGCAATAAATAAACATTATTTTAAACGAAATATATATCGTCCAAAATTTCAAATATTTTTGGGTGCTTCTTCGACACCTGATTCGAGGCCAATTCCATCAAGTGCTATTCATTCAGTTCATACTAATACAGATCACAATTTGCATTTCGTGAGTGCACCTCTTGTCGCTGGGAACGATTTTCTGTCTTTGCAATCCGATAGTATTCATTTGAGAGATGAGGTAACCAGCAGTTACATCGAAATAAGCGTAAGCGGACTTGTGAAAGTTACCAGTTATGATGACGAAGACAAATTACATATTGATATAATCCGTGTTAGTGAAGAAGAAACAGATAAAATATGTAAAACAACAGTAACACCCCCATTTGATTGTTTTAATTTAAACTGCATTGTTTTTCCTAATCCTTCTTGAGATGTGTTTCACGTACAATACAACTATGTTTCTTCAAATTCTTCGGTATCAATGAATATGAGCAGCGTCGTAATTAAAGTTAAACAGCTTGAATTGGGTGATCAACCAGAAACGTAATTGTATATCGTAAAATAAACAATGGACTTTAACCACATTAGTAGAAAATTGACTCAAGAACAAGTGAATGAATTGACAAAACTGTATCACACTTATCACAAACAGTATTGGTGTTATAAGAAAATGTTTAAAAAATTTAAAAGAATGGACTTAGCTCTAAAGCTGTCATCTGTTGTTTTTACTACAACTGGGGCTGTGGTTGGTTCTGTTACATTAAATCCGATTTTCTTGGCGTGTATTAGTGGTACAGGTGTTCTTTTACAGACAATAACGACGCAGAAAAATTTTTCCAAAAAAACTGAGTCTTGTAGATATGCTTATCAATCGTATCAGAAATTACTCAACAAGTTAAAATTGTTTTTAAGATCTGGTGATATTGACGAGTTTTTCGAAAGAGAACTTGCTATGGTTGATGACCAAGTTGCTGATATATGTCCACCAATTTCTGAAAGCTATGAAAAATTACATGCTAAACGATTTGTTTCCACATGATTTCATATTTTTTACGTAATGCATCACTCATTTTGTATGAAGGTTGTTTGGAAATGTCTAAATATTCTAAGATTTTATTTATAAAAAATCTATCTTAGGAAACCTTTTACCAGTGAAGCTTTGTAGTTGGTTTTCCACGGTTGTCCAAATGTCCATAAATGCTTGTATTTCATCAGCAGGCAATTCAAGACGTTGTAATTTATTTTTAACATAAGCAGTTCTGCAGTAAACTGATTTACGTAAAACAACATTACGTGGGTTATAACCAATCCAGTCGTTTACGAAATATGGGTGATGAACTACACCACAGTTAATACAAGTTCTATTTCCATTTATAATTTTTATGTCAAGATTTTCACAACAATTTTCATCCATCTTTTTTTTATAATACTATATATTTTTTTTAATTAATAATGACCATATGCAAAACTATCAATTCCATTAGAAAGAATATATCGTTTATCATCAAAACACAAAAGAGACTTCTTGTTGATTTCAACGGAATAAATTTTGTGGTTTTCACTTCTAATTGATTTCATTTTATGAAACATTTGACGATTATTGAAGAGCGTGTTTTTGTAATCTTCGTGCTTTAACAGATTCCTCACAACATTTTTCTTAATTCCTTTTGCAGTTTTGCAACCTTTTTCATCTTTTGTGACGTAGCTGTACATTTTAGATCTAAGTCCTACAAATTCTACTATTGGCACACCTGCGGTTTCATCTTTCATCTTTCCAATTACTTTCTTATTTTTTAGGTCATAAAAGTCTGAGGTTTCTTTGTAACCACTGAAGTCGAATTTGTCTTTGTCAGCCCAAAAATCTTTGTATACGTCTTCTGTTTTTATATCATATGTTACTGAATCTGTATCTGTAAATAAGAGTTTTGCATTCTTGCCATATTTCTCTCTAATGTAGTTGTAATGAAAATCATACATCAACGTTTTTGAAATATCGAGAATAGACATTCCTACATACGCAGGGCGGTTTAGGATTAAAGATTCTTTAATTTTATGAACTGCAACAAGATTTTTATTAAATATTTTGCTGCTAACGTAGGTTGGTTTTGCACAATGCTTTAATAGTTTTTCTGGTTCGTTGATCAGAGTAACATTGACACGTTTACGAAGATTTTCAATTGTTTTTCCAAACACTGAGTTGTTCATAAGTTTAAAAAAATCTTTCTCAAAGTCAGACTTGGCGGTTTTTCGCTTTTCTGTATTGAAATCAATATACTTTTTTAACCAAGGTGATTCGTTAAATTCTAATACCCGATGTACTTTTGTAACTTTTAAGCCTAATTCAATATACTGCTTTAAGTTTTTGTAATAAAGAACATAACTCTTTTTTGGCTTTAAATTAGGTATAAATTTTTTAACTCCTTCAACTTTTATATTAAACTGAGTTTGTAATTGTTTACAGTAGTCTGAAAGGAGGTGATGTTTAATTTCCATTTTTTCTGGAGCTAGTGGATAGTCATTATGACTATCATGAAGGTGTTCAGGATAGTCCAGGTCAACTTCTAGTATTAGTCCTTTTCCTTTAGGTAAATTTGCTAAATCAATTTCTTTTTCTGATAGCCATTTAAAACCACCCGTTGGTAAATTTTGGCTCATTGCCCATCCATATAAATTGTTTGCATCAAGATATGTAATATAATTTGATGGCTGCTTTGAATCGTAATTATTCATGTATTTGTTGTTAGCTTTAGCATATCTTTTAGAAATGTATGAAACTCCCCCTCTCACACCTTTTTCAATGAAAAGAAATTTGTCAATATCTGTCATTAATTCCAGTTTTATTTCAGTCATTTTAAGCATTGCATCCCATGATAAACCGGGAGAAGTAAAATAATGGCAAGGGTCTAATTCGTAATATTGAAGACAAGTTTTTCGAAATTTCTCAAATACATCTGCTAACAGCAAAACATCTGACTTAAGGTACAAGTCGTGGTATTGTCCCATGGATTCCAACTTGAAAGTAGTCCACACATTCTGCGCATGCTTGTAATCCTCATCGCTTATATCTTCATCGGTTAAAAGACTATAGAATTCCTTTTTTGATGGGAGGTTTCTGTCGTCAAACTTATCAAAGCTGTTCATATAATCGTAGGGATAAACTCCTTTTCTTTTCATTAGTTCTAGTTTTTCATCCTGAAATTCTTGTGATGTGTATTTTAAGTCAGAAAGTGGAACGTTCTTAACCAGAGTTTCTAATGAGCTACTCATGAATTGGAAGCTATCGATAAATTTTAAATGTTTGCCTAAGAAGAAAGCCATGTATTTTTCTAGATTGTTTGGGATTACTTTGATATCCTTTTCAAACTTTCCTATTTCTTGCATAATAAAATGTGAATCATAACCCCTTAAATTATGAAAGATTACAGGTATCTTATGAGTAAGTCTGAAGTTTCTATTACATTCATTATGTGCCGCCCCTCTGTATTTTCCTGTAACGTGACAATGATCTCTAACCCTTTTGTCTTTTTCAGAAAAGTCTTTTTTACAAATGTGACATTTTGCAGCTGCTTGAAAGTTTTCTTCATCTTTGTTCGTTAAATCCATAGGTTGATTGAAATGTTCATTTTTCGTTTTTTCACAATAGTCAACTTCTTCCAACATAGCTTCCAAAAATTTATAAACAGCGTTTTTACCTCTATACAGTTGAATTGGTCTACTGAATTTATCGTCATAGCAACAAACTAGCTTGTAGGAATAGCTGCAATCGATGTGTTTTTGGTATCTTTCTGTGTAGGAATTTTCATCATTTGGCTGACAGCTGTCAATCTTTTGAGTTATTGCTTCAAAATCAGCATATATAACAAAGGGAACTGGTAGTTGTTTATGAAAGTTATTAAACTTCACTGAGCTACCTTTTTTGGGCATTTGTATTGCTTGCTTTCCATTTATTATTATGCAGTTTGGTGTGTGTTTGTGTAGAATTTCCTCGCTGCTAAAACATTGAAGACAATATCTGCAGAAATGTTTTCTGTGTTGGTGCTTGCTTTGATTATACATAAATCTATTAAAGTCTTTTATCCAAACATAATGTTGCTTTTCGTCTTCCATTATCAATAATAAATCGAGAGTTGTTTCAAACACCTTTTTAGACACAAATAAAGGAAAGCGTTGCTTGTTTTCATAACCAATAACGTTAATGCTGATGTTATTTTGTTCTTCAATTTTTGGTATTTGCTTGATAGAAACTGGAAACTCTATACCGTCATAATTTAGTGTGTCTACATATTTTTTGTAATGACTTATTCTTTCACGATTGCTTTTTACTTTCTCACTGTATACTTTAGCTAAATGACACCACCTAAAGCATTCGTTGTCTTTGTTTTTGATGTTAATTAGTCCTTTCTTAGCATTTCGAAGTTCTTCCGGTAATGCAATATAAGTTGATCCATGAAGAGGGGTATATTGAACTAAGTTAACGAAGTGCCCATCGACAGAAAATATAGACCATCCAGAACCTTCACTAAGCCAATTTCCAATTTTATTTATTATTTGATTGGATGCATTTTGTTGCATTTCACTCACATCATCTTTATTTAAGATGACAATTGCTCTGCTGTTAAAAAAAGCCGTCTTGGTTACTGCTTTGTCTTCTGTTTGTTTTTCAAATGTAATTTTAAGAGTAATTGTTACTTTTAATCCTTTCATTTTAACCAGGTCTAACCGTAATTTATCTTGCACTACTTTCTCTGTTTCATTCAATTGTTTCAATGGGCTAAAATCAACAATATCAACATCATAAGATTTAGCATAGTTTTTCAGAGCAGTTTTGAGTAACTGCACTTTAATTACCCGTTTAGGAAAAAGATTTAAAATTTTTTGAAATGCTGCTGAAGCTCTTGCTTTAATAGTTGGTGGTACGTAAGCCATCAGCCAATCGGCAAAATCATGTATACGCTTTTGAACTTTACCAGCTGTATTAAGAGCTATTTTCTTTAAGGTTGGGGGAAAATTTCTAAAGGGTGACGGTTTTAAAGTAGAAACTCCAATATCTGGAACCGCCTGATCTAAAATATTTGATTGGTTCATTTTATTATATAAGAGAAATTATCTTTAAATACTTTTTATACTTAAGAAAATTTTGTCTGTGGTTAAATAAAAATGAGTACTAAATTAGTGATTGAAAATCGTGAGTTTTATTTTCATCCAACACATCAAGCATATGCTGGGAGCATTGCTGGATGCGTTGTTCATGTTGTTACTAGAGAACCAACATTTGGTAGAATAACTGAGAAAGGATATTTTGAAATGACTGTCCAAGATTACTGGGGTCGTATGTATGTTCATAATTTTATATGGGAGTGTTTTCATGGACTACTTAAAGATGGACAAAAGATTAAACATATTAATAAAAAATGTGAAGACAACAGATTAATGAATTTAACACTTCGAAGTTCAAATGTAAAAATTAGCTATGTTTAATTAGAATGGAGCGTATCAACAAGATTCGCTCTGATAACAGATTATATAATTTGAAACTACGCAGGAGAAGAAGTCATTCACTTAAACAAAAAAGCTGATGATAAATAATCGATTAAACAATTTAAAACTTCGAAATTCAAATGAAATTATCATAAAAGTGTCTCCAAATGGTAAAGAATGTTATGTTTAATAAGCCTTTACTGAGGTTTGAACTTAAGACTATTGATTATGCTTTAATCGACCATGCCTTTACTGAGGTTCGAACTTAAGACTATTGAGCTTATTTGATTGATTGTGACCTTAACTGAGGTTTGAATTTAAGACTATTGCGGTTTTCAGGAGTTATTTAATTTAATCTCATGCTTTCTTCTAGGCGGCCCGCTTCGACCGCGATATTCTAGAAGCTTCGTTTTGTGACGTATTCTTATGCTTTCTATTGAGCTTATTTGATTGATTGTGACGTATTCTTCTTGGCGGCCCGCTTCGACCGCGATATTCTAGAAGCTTCGTTCGGCGGCCCGCTTCGACCGCGATATTCTAGAAGCTTCGTTTTGTGACGTATTCTTATGCTTTCTTCTTTAAGACTATTGAGCTTATTTGATTGATTGTGACGTATTCTTCTCGGCGGCCGGCTTCGACCGCGATATTCTAAAAGCTTCGTTTTGTGACTCAACTGAGGTTTGAACATAAGACTCTTGATTATGAATGTCTAAAAAAAAGCAGCGTCTTTACCAACTGAGCTATTGAAACTCTTCACCACTCGAACGTAAAATAACGCTTATAAACCTTACCATTGACTGTCACATGATCCAAGCAACATTGTTAGTCATTAAAGATGGATTGTAAAGAAGGTTACTGCTGGGATGAGACTGATTTGAAAATTATAAATGATCATTTGAAATATCATGAACAAATGGTCCAATATATTAAAAGCTTAAAAGAAGGTGAATTTTCAGAAATAGAACCCAAAAAACCTTCGAGCAAGTTACCTCCCACAATGCGCTCCAGAAATCACAAACTTGAAGGTATAGAACTTCATGATTATTTTTAAAAAAGTCTTACAATTTCTGAAGTTTTTGATTTACCAAGATTATGTGTTGAAGAACCAAATTTCGAAGATATCAAGAAATATTTGGAGAATTGTGTCAAGTACGAAAAGACTGGTAACAAATATTTTTTAAAATTTCATATGGAATTTGGACAAGCTTTAGAATATTTCTATGGATTGTGGAGAAACGAAAAAATAAAAGGAAACATAAGAGTACCTTGGAATGAATGGTTAAACTATAACCTTAATATAAGATAAACCTACAGCACTTAAATTTAAGAAAGTACAGCCAAATGAGCCCTGTGACATAAAAATTAGTTTTTGTGCCAAGGAACATGGCGATGGATTCCCTTTTAAAGGTAAAGGCGGTGTTTTAGCTCATGGATTTTATCCAGGTTCAGGAATTGGGGGTGATTTACATTTTGATGCTGATGAAGATTGGACAGACCAAGAAACACCTCCCAAACACAACTTATTTGTAGTAGCTGTTCATGAAATAGGTCATTGTTTAGGTTTAACCCATTCACAAAGTACAGATTCTATCATGTATCCTACTTATAAACACGAGTGGTCAAAAGTATCAAGTGATGTTCTATCAAAAGAAGACATTGAAAGAATACAAAAGGCGTACGGTAAACCCAAAGTGAAAATATTTGATAGCAATGGCTTTACAATTAAAGTGAAACCTATAGAAAATGACAAAATCAAACTAATTATTGAAAAGATTTAAACACGACTGAAGCGTAATTATGAGCACATGTTGGTTACATGTGACAAGCGCTCAATTGCGAGTTTAATACCTCCTACTAACATCGGGAGGGGGGACTGAGAACCACGATTTAAAAAAAAAATTGAAACACAAGGACGGTTTCAGTGCATTTTGAGTCATTTTGTTTCCAGTGCATTTTTTAAGAGTCAGGTGACCTGCTTTGCACTGAATGATTTTTATTGAGAATGGGCCGACTACAGTGCAGTCACGTGACCTCTCTTAATTTGAGACACAAGGACGGTTACAGTGCAGTCACGTGACCTCTGTGCACCGAACACGCCATATACATAACTACTGACTCGGTTCATTCATACCATACATCGGTTTCAAAAAGTTAAAATTTTGTAAAAGGTTTTTACTTTAGTATCTGAAGACTTAACTTTTTTGATTAGCATTCCTAGATTTCAATAACTATATCCCAGATCTTTCAAAAATTTCCTGTTCTTTCTTGTTTTGGCTTAAAGCTCTGACATAGTTTTCCGTTTGACTAACTTTAGACCTTGCCACTTCCTTCCTTGTCCTGATTCAGGTGGTACAAATGACCATATCAGTAACAGGCATGCAGCTGATAGACGGTATGGGTCACTTAGGCAAAAGCTATCAACAGGAAGCCATCGCGAACCAAGGCGCGTTAACAGACCGTAGAAAATGTAATTGATACAGATTTGTTCAGAAACTGACACACATTTCAACCTCTTTCTTGCCAAATACCCGTATTTGTGGATAGTAATTGGCTTAAAAATGATGATGTATTGTTTTTGTTTGATTTTTTCGTAAAAGTCTGATATAATTTTTTTTTTTTGTAAAACAATCATTTTAAATTAACTGTTTAAAAAAACTTGAGTTAAAATCTAAATTTTTCCTCTTACTCCTTAAAAATAACAAAACAATCATTTCGAATTAACTATTTAAAAAAACTTGTGATAAAATCCAATCTTTTTACAGGACCGTAGCTAGGAATTTTTCTCAGGGGGGCTCGTCGGGGCTCAATTTTTTGTTACTTATATGACGTTAAATATTGCACTTAATCGCTCATTTAGCATGCGTGTCGACTTATTGGATTTATACAGTTCTCCTCGATGCTACGTGAGACGGTAAGCCCACAGCATCTTTTAGAGATACACAGGGAGCAGCTTAACTTGAAGATCGAGAAGTCATTTCAAAGTCTCCTGTCCGAGATAACGTGGCAAATAAATAAATAAATATGCCAGCTAAGCAACAAAAGTTTTGTAAATAAATTTGTTTCAATTCTTTTTTGCATGCGTAGCCTTACGAGTAAATTCTGAATGAGTGAATGGGAGGACATGCCTACACTGATCATTAAACAATCAAAGAGATCACAATGCTTAAATTGAGCAATTATAGGCGTATAAGCTCAATTAGCTAACTAACAAAGGGGCCGTTCAAATATTAAGCACGTCTTCAATTGGGGGGGGGGTTGCACAAAGCGTTATATCCCATACTAAAAGGTAGGCTATAACGTCAAAATACCGTCATATGGGGGAGAGGGTCAAAAATTGTCTAAAAAAGCTTTATCATGATATTTGTACGGTCTCTTAAGCTAACTCCCACCCCCACCAATATCACGACTTTACGAGTACTCGTATCTACACACTAGTGACACTATACCCTTCAACCACAATGAATAGAAAAGATGGCATCAAACAAGAACGAAATATGGCCACTATGCACCCGGTTAATAAGCAAACAACAGTTTAATCACAATGCTAAGCAATTAATTTGCTAGTTTTGTTACATATCTGGCCTGAGAGTCTTTTGTTTTTCAGTTAGTATGCTTGGTAGACAGGACGGTAAGTATATCTGATCCCAATATTTAAACCGAATAAAAAGAATGTTCACGAATGAGCACTTTTGAAGTCGATACTCCGCAATAAGTCATAAACTCATGCGTCGTGGGTGTGTAGTTTTAAAAATATTCACGAAATCATCAAGATTAATGTTATTAGTAATGTCACTTTCGTATGCAAGATGTATCAAACCACTTTTTCTTTTTTGAGTCATGCTTAGACGTTGCTTGCTTAGCACTCTTTGCAAGCATGAAAAGGAATTTTCACACGCAGCAGTGGAAGCCCCAAAAAGTTGAACTACGCAAAATAGTTTGTACACTTCAGGAAACGCTGCTTTGTAATCAAACGCTACTTTTAAGATCTTTTGAAAGTCATCACAATCTTTGGAGGCCAACATGCAGCGAAAAACTTCTAGTTCTCCGTTCAATTTTTCTGGCAGAAGATGCATTAGTTTTATTAATTCTGACAGATGAGGTATTTTTAAAAATGCGGGCGAATTGACAGAGTAAACTGCATCTAAGCTTTGGTACAACGCTGAGTTTTTTTCAGAAAATCGTCTGCTGATCTCCGTTTCTGTCTCATTAATAATTTCCTGATACAGACTCCTCCACTTTACTTCTTGATCTTCAGGCTGGGAAGTAGATGATGCACTTGGTATTCGCTCCGTCACAACAAAGTTGTCAAAATGGCGTGGTACTATCTTGCGTCGTTTCTCACTAGAACATTCTCCGCTTTCAATTCCAAATATTTGCGTATTTGTTTCGCCAAGTGTTGAGATAAATTCGTCGAATGAATTCTTTTTCGCTTCCAAAACTTTTGATGATGCGTTTATGAGATCTATCCCAAGCTTAACATTTGTAACTTCTTTTTGAATAAGCTTGTTTGCTGGGGCAAATATTTCTAAAACACTAAGCATAATCTCACAAAGGAAAATGAAATCAGAGTTCGAGACCGAAACCAAGTATCCTTTCGCTTCCACTGATAATTCACGATGATTTTTTGATAAGGCTAGAAGAACTTCGGTGATCTCAGAATAGTTTTTCAAAATGACTTTACAAACTGCTAAATGACCGGTCCATCTTATCTCCAGTAGCCTTTGCAGATGTTGACCTTTGTATAAGTGACTTACTGCAAACTTA
Source organism: Trididemnum nubilum (assembly GCA_963965965.1). Lineage (NCBI taxonomy): Eukaryota > Metazoa > Chordata > Ascidiacea > Aplousobranchia > Didemnidae > Trididemnum > Trididemnum nubilum. The sequence continues at coordinate 32,419,903 of OZ014478.1, forward strand.
CGAAAAAATTACACAAGCCATTGCAAGTCGCAAACATATCAGCTACTTCATCAATTTTCGCACATACGTGGCTGATAACCAAATGTAGCTGGTGGTTCAAGCAGGAGTGTAAGGAATTTTTTTGTTAAGTTCTCTTTGTAATAACGCATGTATACTTCCTTTCGACCCACTCATTACACTCGCCCCGTCGAAGCAAGAGCATAACATATTTTGGGGGTCCAGACCAACTAATTCTAGATCTTTTAGAATTTGCTTCGTTATGTGAGCAGCAGAAAGACCGTCTAATCCCGACAGTGCAATTAAACGCTCGTGAACAGTGGCGTCAATGGAATAACGAACTACAACAGATAAAATTTCAGCATTAACTGCATCTCTCGTACCATCGCATTTCAAACAGTAAAATGGCAGATCACATCGTGTGTTTATTTCCTTCGATAATGTGCAGAGCATCATGTCTTTAAAAATAAATATGATTTCGTTTTGAATAGATGCCGAAGTGTATTTAGCATTTTGAGGTACCAACTTTAAGGCTTCATGAAATTGAGGATCTTGACCAGCAGTAAATTTTATCATATTTACAAAATTTCCAGCACTGCTATCAAAACAAAGATCAAAATCTTTTTTACCCATAAACTGTTCGTTTCTCCCTCTAAGTGCTAATTCATTGACAACAACAAATTGCACAATTTTAGCTAAAGTTTTCAAATGGTATCGGTTTCTTTCCAATACGGCTGTTGTTGAGAGTTGTGCAACCGTCGTATCTAAAATAAAAATAAACGTATACCGGTAAAATAATTTGTGGGGCTAATTATAAAAAAATGTATCATGATAGAGCTGCATTCTTAAGCAAGCAAGAGATATTGACACATAAGAGCGGCTTATTATTTTACCACATCGAAGCTTTTTACGGGTATTTACCTTTCTTGATTAAATCTCTAAATTTTCATTATCTATTATAATAACTCTACCAACGCACATTGAAAAATCGCTTTTCACAAAAATTACGCTTATGCACAAGCTTGGGAGTTTTCTAGAACTGTACGATTGCCGAATGGCTAATGTGTACTTAGAAAAGAATATGGATATCACAGTTTTGGAAAAATACGATACAGTCACGTTACAGCTACCAGTGGTGTAGAAAGTAGGCTACTCGAAAACTGTAATCAAGTAAAAGTTTCGTTACTAACGAAAAAGCTACTTGAAGTAAAGTACAAAGTATTGACCTAAAAAGTACTTGAGTAAAAGTAAAAAAGTAGTTTTAAAGTAATCAAGTAAAAGTATTTCTGAAAGTATGCAAGCAAAATAAACAAACTAGTCAATCAACATAATGACAATTGTTCGACCATCTTCAATCACTGCAACGCTAGGTCTAACCCAGAGCTGCGAAATCGACTTCAACTCGAAAAAACTCTGTTACTATTTTGCCAAACTCAATCTTGAAAATAATAAAAAGCCGAACTCGAACTTGCAAAAAGTTTGTGAACTTTACCTAGAAATCGATCGACTATTGCTCCTCTTTTGGCTGGCAACTTTTGAGTCACAGAGGTCAGGCCACCATGCATGTAGCTGTGGTGAATCGAACGATTGAACAACTGTCGGTTAAGTCAACAGTACTACTTAAAGGCGGTGAATCATCCAGCCAATTCCGGTGGTTTACAATAGCTAAAATTGAACTACAATTTTTGATATTTTTTGTTTTGATTTCGGGGCTGCGTTTGCAAAGATATTCAACAAATACAAAAAGATGTCCCCCCAAAAAAAGTTTTTGGAAACTCTGAGTTTTGATTTTCCCGCCAAAACCACAGTTCTCTAAACTATTAGGCCTACTGTAATCTTATTAAACTATTAGGCCTAACTATCTCAAAACTATTAGGCCTAATAGTTTAGAGATAGTTAGGCCTAATTAGGCCTAAACTATTTAGAAATAAACTATCTCTAAACTATTAGGCCTACCACAGTTCTCTAAACCATTAGGCCTACTGTGGTTTTGGCGGGAAGAACAAAACTCAGCGTTTCCAAAAACTTTTTTTGGGGGGACATCTTTTTGTATTTGTTGAATATCTTCGCAATCGCAGTCCCAAAATTAAAACAAAAAATATCAAAAATTATAGTTCAATTTTAGCTATTGTAAACCACTGGAATTGGCTGGATGATTCACCGCCTTTAAGTAGTGTAACTTCGCGCAAAAAGTAATCAAGTAAAAGTAAACACAAAAACTACTTAAGTAGTCGATGCTGAAAAAAACTACTTGAGTAATCTACTCAAGTAAAAGTATTTTGTTACTTTACACCACTGACAGCTATAGTATCTCATTCCTGATTGTTGGCGCTTTTGTGCTTCCAACCACGATTTCATAGAGTTTATGAGAGTCTTACTGGCTTCGTGTTTGAGCAGGCCTCTATCTTTTTCCAATGCAACTTTCCATCTATTGAAGCCCCCTTCAATAAATGCCATTTCAAAACCCATTCCTCCTGCGTTGCTTGTTAGACCAAATTTGCGGCATGCGAAGCAAAAAGCCTTGTCACGAATAACTGAATATTCTAACCAACTTCTACCAATATACCAACTCTTCTGAAACGAGCGAAACAGTCTACCTGTTTTAATTTTCGGAAAATTTAATGTTGGCTGTGAGGGCTTTTCCATATTCAAATCTAAGTCAGTTTCGTTACTTTCGTCTTGATGCAAATTTGCAGCTTCAGAACAATCGCTTTCAGCAATATTTTCTGGAGATACGGTGGATGGTAGTTGAGGTGATCTTGAGGTTTCAGCGTGGACTTCTGCTTGCGTGCCACACTCAACGGAAGTATTTAATCTTGTTACAAAGCTGTCCATATTTGACAAGTTTAACTGGTCACGTTCAAAACATTTTTCCGGTGACGCGATAAACTTAATAATGGATTACTGTACTGCACTATTCTTAAAACGCACTATACTGCTGCACGTCGTTTCACACTTGACAGTTATTGTTACGTCATAGTGCACATCACGCTTTTTTGACTCGCTGTCTGGGATCTGTGCTCAGGATTAAAGCAAACATAACTCAAAATTTATAGTTCCATTTTTCCTCTGCGCGTTTTTTGGTATAATTTTAAAAATGATTTTGAAATTTTTTCAGAGAAGGATTGGCAGATTATTTACAAAATTACAGAGGGGGTTCAAAGTTTTACAGAGGGGGCTCAGCCTCCCCTGTGCCCCCCCCGTGGCTACGGCCCTGTCTTTTTATGTGACTGTTTAAAAATAACAAAACAATCATTTGGAATTAACTGTTCAAAAAAACTTGTGCTAAAACCAAATCTTTTCATACTTCTTAAAAATAACAAAACAATCATTTTGAACTAACTGTAAACTTGTGTTTACTGTTTAAATGCTTTTAAATACCGAGAATAAATTTTTTAAGTGATTTAATGAGTTTTGGTTATTATGGTGCGCATTGATTTTGACAAATTATAATTGTAAAAATTGTACTAACAGCTAGATTACGTGGATTATTGTTGTTTATTTGAATAAATTTAAATCTTTTCTTAAACGAATTCTTGATTTTAGTTGAAATTGAACACCACAAGTTCTTTTTCGTTGCTTGTTTATTACAATAAACACAAAATTATTGACGAAATTAAATATAATACAAAAACACACGCGTGCTTACTCTAGTGGACAGTTTTAGTTATGAGATAAGATATGATTTTGAACGTAATTCAGGAGCGAAGTTTTACACTCTATACGTCGTAATTTTTTCTTTGATTTCCTCTTGACAAATACTGCATTTGGTCTGAAATTGGGAACATCCGACGCAAGAATCTAAATGGCAACATGGAATTTTCAAAACACATCTTTTTTTGACATATTATGCACATTTTTTCTTCCATTAAAACCTTTCTTGTTTGCTCCAAATTCCTGTTTGACTTGGAGAAACCAGCTGCTTCCATCAAAGCATCCATCATGTCATGAAAAGTGGGAAAATTTTCATCGTCTTTCTATGTTCAAGGACATGTCTAATCTCTGCTCAAGGACATGTCTAATCTTTTCCTCTTGAAACCCTAATATCCTTGCCATTTCGACATTTTTACCATTTGACATTTCTTTTTGAATTTTTTCTTCTCTTTCCGTATTTTTTCTAGGATCAATAAACGGTGGAAGAATTAGCTTTTTTGCAATGGGGACGGGGACAGGTTTCAAAAACACATGATCGTCTACAATGCCAATTGCTGCTGGATTTAGTAGAGAAGGTCGATTCAATTTAGGAAATTTTTTCACAAAATTTTTAACGACTTCTAATCCTTTGGACTTCAGCAAAAATTCGCACTTTGGAAAGAATTTAGCGTGTTCTTCCCATGGAAGATCAAATCCTTCCCAGTTTTGAAGTCCACCATCACAATACCAACATTTTACTTTATCTTTATTTCCAAGATAATAAAATCCGGCGTCTGCTATCTCAAAAGGAGTCGCTCGAATCTTTTCATAGGGCCAGTTTTCAGTGAGATGAAAGGCTTTTAATTGATCTGTGAAACACCGCGTATGGGGTTTGATGGGCTGCACACAACTGAATTCTGCTTTGATCGCGCTCCCACCTTCATGAAAGTTGGAATTGTTTGCCGTCAAGGGACTTGTTTCGTGCCTACTCAAAATAAAAACTGAAATTAATACTAATACCATTACTGTACATTTAAAACCCCTCATCGGCTAGTCGACTCGAAACATTACGTTTCGATGTAAAAATGATGTAAAACCTGATTTAGCATATACTGTAAGTCCCACTACCTCCCATACTGACCTACTTTACTTGTTGTTTATGTGAAGGACTTTGTGCTGTGAAAGTTTGTTTAGATCTGGTACATGCCAATAAGCCTTATAAAACAAAAAACAAAAAAAAACGCTTTTGAGTAAACTTTGGTCACATAGAATCGAATTCGAATGTTTTTAAGATTACTATGTTTGATCGATGCAGAAAAAGGCGCGGGACCATTCTAAAGTGATTGGGATGACTAAAAGAAATTAAATTCCTGTAAAACCACTCCCTAAGTGCTGTTTGGTCAAACCTTGACGATTTGGCGGTTTATTATTTTGCAGTGTTCAATTTCAAATAAATTAAGAATTTGCTCAAGAAAAGATTTAAATTTATTCAAATAAACAACAGTAATCCACATATTGTAACTTTTTTAAGCTGATTAAGTGGGTAAACAGGTGCATTTAAGACATTACTGTGAAAAGAATTAAAGTGTTTAGAAAAACTATTTTTTGATTACAAGTGAAAATTTATTTCAAAGCAAAGAATTTGCTACATTTTGGAACATTGTTCATCCAAGTGTTGAAGGAAGTTTGGTTAACTACAGCTAAAAATTAGTGTGTAATTAAAACTAGTGCTTATGGGTTTTATTGTTTCATTGTGAAAAATTTATAACTGTTAAAAGTTGTGTGTAAAAAGTTTTGCGAATAAAAGAAAAAAATTGTCTATAATTAAAAAAAGAAGTATATGGATTTTTATAACTTTATTCATTTATTTATTTAATTATTATTATTTTTTTTTTGAAAAATTTTGTATCTGTTAAAAGTTCTTTATAAAAAGTTTGTAAATAAAAAAAAATTTTGTTATATGAAAAAATTGAGTATAATCAAACCTATGTTGGATTTTTATAGTTTCATTTTTGTAAAAAAGGATTGTAAACGTTAAAGTTGGTTGTTTTTTCTTTTATTTTTGTTCACTCGAGTATTCCTATCTTATTCGTTTGGTTGAGTAAAAGACAAAAATCAAGTGATAACAAAATGTTTATTAAACAGTCAAAAAATACACAGAAAATAATTTGTCTTTCTTCTTTTTCTCTTCGATTGTCGCTTGGAGAATACAAGAACGCTTTAATGGGAGTCTTGTAGGGATAATGCGACAACGACATGGGTTGCAAAAGATCTCATGAGTGCAGCCAGCTGTTTATTTTCTTCTTTACCGAGTTTGAGATGACGGTTGCGAACTGCACTGCCAGAGCAGTTATCCATTAGATACAGAACATAACGAGCAGGTGCAAAGACCGCATTGATGTCTATTTTGATCTCCACTCTGTCCGCAGCGACTTCTTTTTCGTACCGCATCCAGGTGCTTAAGAACGGAACACTTCTCTTCCTGGGGATCACATGCCCAAAACAGAACAGTTAGGTAAGTACGTGATTCCTTTGGAGATTTGAAGGCGATATAGGGTGTATCTTCAAACAAAACTTCGCAGGCTTTTAAAAGTTGTTTAATGGAAAATAGATCTTTCCTTTTCGAGCTGAAATAATAGCCTTCGTTAATAACGTTCCATTGAAGACAGGGAGACCTTCTTCAACAATTTCTTTGAACTTTTCCCATATACTTCGACCCGTATCTTGAAGCTCCCTTGCTTCACATCTCAATCTTTCTTCTTCTTTTAGCGATTCGTAACAAGAACTATACGGAACAGTTTTGGTTGGATTGCATATGTTCTCGGCATCTTTTTCCAGTTTATCGGATCTTTCGGTGTTACTTTCCATGTTAAAAATAAAAAACCAAGTCTAGCTTTGTGATTAAATACCCGATTTCTCTCTCACATTTTGTCAGTAGTTGTAAGTTTATTCATCAAGTTGTCTTGACCAGGAGGCATTAAAGGGGACCTTCTTTAAGCTCTCACCTACATGCATGCATTTGTGTTGTTAGACCTCAAGGTGAGAGGTTTTAAGACCTTTTTAATCATCTATACTTTGTAGTTATAGTGTAGTTAAGAAAGGTTTAGCGGGCTATAGCTTTGGTAGGCTAATGCGTTATGAATCCTTTAAGACAATGCTTTTACAAATCCAGGCTTTAAAACAGGCAAAAATTACAAGGCAAAAGAGTTTGTATTTTAGAGTTACAACGCAAAGCAGTACCTCATGACTTCGCTTCTTTGACTTCTTCTGAGCTTGTGATGCTTATGACATCAAAACAATTTACTCCACTTCTTACAAATTTCTTCCTAGGGATCCTAAATAAACTTCAAACTAGTATGCCACAAGGTAATGAAAGAGCTGCACTAGCCTTTTTTACCCCATAAATTCTACACAGTGTGACCTCATTCATAACAGTCGATCGTTGTAACAAATGTTTGTTTTAACTGTAACTCTCTTTTTTCATCTAATGACAAAATCCATACTTGCTTGAAGTGATAGATTAACTAAAGCAAAGCAAAACATTTTTCGATGCAAATGAGACTGTGTTTTCTGGTCTTTCTTGCACCGTGCTTTCACAAGGCAAAACAGGAAGTTAAATCTAATACATTATTGCAAGATCTGAATTCATTTTAGTAACATATGAAGATTGTCTTAATTTCTGTATAACTTTTTTATGCTCTCAACAGAAGTTCTATTATTAACAATTATTAGTTTTAATTAACTATTATTAGTTTTTCTATATTGAACATCATCAAAGCGGGAATGAATATCTTAAACAAAGAACTGTATTTTAAGGCAAAAGAAAAATTTTGAATATTTATGACAAACTCTCTGTGAAATATAACATTTCATAAAACACTCTGACCAAATTCTCTACAAAAACAATAAAATGAAGAAAATTCAAGATGGCAATTTTGCGTTAAAACTATTGTTTCCCTCGAAGAAAAATTCAAAAATTTACTATGAAAACAAGGCATTGGAGAAAAAATTTAAAAAAAGTTGATAAACTATTGTTACGTAAAATTTAAGGTGAAAAACATGTTGCGTAAAATTTCATTTACGACAAAGAAATTCAAAAAGATTTATAAATAAATTTACTCTAGGAACATGCAACTACAATAAAAGAAAAAAGTGAATTGAAAGCGGAAAAAAACATTAAAAAACAAGGACGTCATAAAAGCTTGTATCTTCTTTGGGTATCCAAAATGCCTACGTGAATGTATTTTAAACCCACGTCACCAAATTGATAAAAAAATTTGTAAGATTAAAAGGTGTCTAAAAAAACTAATCGCTGAACCCTTTTGAAGCATGTATTTTTGTTTATTCATTTTTAGTCTCCACTTTTGTGAAGATTACCGATAACTGAACACATATGTTTAGTCTTGTGTGTACTTCAAGTGATACATTTATATCTAAGAAAGTGGCTTCAATGAAATGCTACGAATTGTAATTCAAGACGAAAGAAAAGTCGTGAATATTTATGACAAATCCACTGTGAAAAGATAACGTTTATTAAAACATGCAGAAACATTTCATTAAAAAACGACAATTTATCTAAACATTTCTTTCGAAACAAACATTAAAGGGAAATATTACTATATTGGAAAGCAAAAGAATTTGATTGAAGAGATATTTTGATATAAGATGGCAATTTTACAATAAACTTTTGATTCAAAACAACAAAAATTATAGGGAATAATGAACAATTTTTACAAAAACAAGAAATTAACAATTTCTATTATAATTTTACAATAAATAATTTTATTCTTAATAATTTTTTTAAATAATTTCTATTTTACTTATGCAAAAATTCTATTTTTAATTATTTCTATAATAATTTTTTAAAACTATATTCAATAACCTTCCACTATGAATGACTTCCTTTACTTCATCTAATTTCCTAAACCTCACATTACATTTTACGTCACACAAACTAACGTCACACAAAATTACGTCACTCCGCTTTTGTCTAGAAGTAATATTCTCAGACCACTGAACCTTCTACTAGAAGTACACTCTTCAGAGTTTAAAACTCGCTGATATAGTACTGGCGTAGTCTGGACTATTATGATCCTTAACCTTGGCCTCGACCGTTCCTGGTCATTGGTCTTGAGGGTGTCTCTCCTCAAAAAGTCGGTCTTGGCCTCAGATTTTTTGTGTCATTGGCCTCGAACGTTGAGTCCTCGACTCCACCTCTGCTCTGGTGCAAAAAAGTGTAGGTGAGGAAGGTTTGGAAACTTAACACTGCAGTAAAATGCCAAAATGTAACCAAGCTATACACTAGTCATTTCAAATAACTTTAACTCATTTACCCCAGGCACTTTAAACTCATTTAAGAGTGTTGTTCGAGTAGAAAAGAGTCATTTTGTTTTCTTGCTGATCGGGTGTCCTTTGGGCCGCTACTGGCCTTACTATGCTCCCGATATCGGAACGAGAAACAAACTTTCATATTTTTTAATCACTCCGATTTCAGATTTTAATCTCAGGTTTTAAATTTTGTGTTTCTTTGACAGACGCCCCTGATGATTCGGATTTCTGGTGAAACAAACTGTAAAGTTTTAGATGTTTATGTGAAACGAGTACTGTGTTAAGCTAGTGTAGATTATTAAAATTATTAATTTTAGTTGTATTTGCTTTGCGGCGTTGTTTTGATAACTGATAATGCCGTTTTATGGTAAAACAGCTGACTTCAAATAGCGTTTCTGTTTTTCAAGTATTTTTGAAACGTTTCAAAATTGTCGTAGCTTCCATCGCCAGGGGTGCTTAAAGTACGGCCTGAGAGTGGTCTTAGGAATTTGAGCTGATTCACAACAGGGCGGGTTCGAGGTAATTTAGGGGAAATTTTGCAAGACACCAAACCATGAAAGATTTAAAGATTTGTGCTTCTGGCCACCTCCTAAAATCTGGCAAAGATCTTATTTTTGTTGGTCTTCACTCAATATTACGGCAAAAATCACATAAAAATGCGCCGAAGATCTTTTTTTCTTTTTTTTTTTTGCCTTTACCTAAACTTCCGGCAACGAAACGTTTGCTGCAGCACGTTTCTTTACAGAATTAAGCCAATGCGGCCCGTTTTTTAGTTCTTCAAAAAGTTTGGGCACCCCTGTTCTATAACATAAGGTTGTTGGGTGAAATAATTCAGATAATCGAAATAAGTTAATTATTTGGCTCTTGATTACCACGATGAAATCAATCTTGATGTAATCTTTCAGTAAGTTATGACGTGGTGTGATCAGGAATGAGTATGAATAAGCGAGCTGCTACGCATTTGGATCAACTGCTTGCAAAAGCCATGATTAATAAAGCAGCTCCTGCTAATGCTGTCGGTTATGTTACATTTTAAACAATATTGACTGAAAACTTTTTAGATAGGTTTAGATTAGAAGATTTATTATGACAAAAGTTACAGTATGTTGTCAAGTAACGGAGTTAATACAAAGATGTGCCAAGTGCTTTGGTTAAAATCATTGTACGTTGGTATATGAGGACTGCCTGCGTTTCTTTTATAAATGCAATGTACTGTAATGAGTAGGTGTTATAGTTTGTTGTTTACCGGTTATACGTTTAAAAATAAAGATTAACGTTTAATTATGTCGCTCGGCTATGTTATATTTACCTTTCGCTCACTTTACCAGAAAAAATGTTAGACTCTTCGCAATAATTGAATTAGTAAATTAAAATGGTGTATGTTCAGCAGGATCTGCTAGTTACTACAAATTAAGCGGCAATAAAATCTGTCTTCAATAAAAACCTTTGCAAAAGACCAGCCAATTTTTTAGATTTTATATCAAAGTAGTAAAGGTATGCAGCTGAAGCATTAGATTAAGGTGCACTTACAGGAAGGAAAAGTGCAGTCTAACGAAAGCGCGACTATATAGTGATCACAAGAAGAGAAACAGTGAGAAACATGAATTGATGCTACTATGAGAAGTCCATGCTCTTTAGAGTTCAAACAATGTTTCAAACTAGAACAAACGTTTTTGCGTTCAGATGTAATGCAGAGAGGCAATGCGATTGAGGTTGTAGAAAAAAATTTTGCGCAATACATGCAGCGGTATGTTGAGAATCAAATCCAAGGGTCTGCAAAGAACAGAGGACTGGTCAAGCATTGACGTCAGAGGTCAAAGCATGAATATGACGCTCAAAGAAGTGTACCGTACCATTATTAAGAAAATAATGGTATAAAATCTCACGTACTTTTCTGAAAAAATGGATTCGATAAAAACTTTGAACACAAGTTTAAGTAGACCGTTGTGTAATCTATTAGGACAATTTAACTTCGTATAATTCCGTTGAGGGTGAAACAGACTGTGGGATTTATCTGTGGTGTGCTGAATTTTTTAAGTGGACCGTTGTATGGTTATTTGTGCATTTATTCATAACAATAAGAGAAGGATGGCAAATGTTATTGCTGAACTTAAAACTCAACTGTAATCGGCTATAACAGTGGTCAGCAAACACCGGGTTGTCGGCGTAGCAAACTTGTTACCGTACCGATTCGTGAACTTCTAGCTTATACCTTGAAAGTTTTTGCGATGTCAAAGTGCTCATGTATCATTGCATTTCCGACTTCAATACGGGCTTGCCAAGCACAAAATAGAATACAGTAGATGCCATAGGCGTAGCCAGGATTTTTGATTGGGGGGGTAGGGGGCCCAAACCACAAAGCACATGCAATGACGTCATCAGAAACTTCGAAAGAGGATTTTTTTGTGGGGGCAAAGATATTGTAGAATGGAAGATCAGAAGCCGTGGCCTGGTGTTGGCACGTAACTAGGAACTCGTTCAAGGAGAGGGCTTAATTAAACCAATAGTTAAAATGCGAAAATGTCTAAATTAGGAGACGTGTGTTGAGTAAAGAAGTGTACTGTAATTTCAACGTATCACATGCGGGGATGTGGGGGCGGGATTTTTCGTAATTTTTTGGAAAAAAAACTAGTTAATACCATTAGATCACATTTTGCACGTATTGAGAGCCATTTGAAAGTACTAGATTTTTAACACTTGAAAGCCAATCGAAAAAATTAAGTTGTTCAGTCCTCTTTTTGCTTGCAATTTAAGTCCAAAGCACGTTTAAAATCTTGCATTTTGTGGTTAAATTTTGTAAGTGATTTGGCTCATTTGGGGAGAAGTAACGTACATTGCCTCCTGCAATATTTTAGCAGTAAATAACAATCCAGTCGAATATTTCCCTTCGAGATTATTGTTTTGTCACGAAAACAACCAGTTATAGTAGTACATATACGGCCAGGGAACCCAGGCCATCTCAATTCAAAAATTTGTTTAATGAGCATTCCCTTACTGTAGCTAATTTTTTTCAAAAGTATTTTGTTGCATAAAAACTGGCGAGGTGGAAGTGAATTGTTATTGAAAAATGTACAATAGATACTGTAGCTACGCCTACAAACCATGTTTTTGTCCCGGCCGGATTTACATTGAGTTGGGCCCCTGGCACTTTGGGATTTTTGCAATATTTTTGTGTCAAATACAGGTGAAGACCAAAAAAAGTTATATCATTTGAGCGCTGGGCCCCTGGCACTGTGCCATATGTTAAATCCGTTCCAGGCTAATGGTTATTGCATTACGTTCATAAAAAGGTTAGATGAGGGCCTCAGTTAGCAACTTTTAGGATAAAAACTCTTAATTTCAAACAGGTTATACGTTTAAATTGGTTGGCAAACATCAACCTGAAGGAGCCCGGGCCCCCTGGAACAATATTATTGTTGGGGACCCAATTATATTGGGAGCCATTTAAATATTATTGTAGGGGGCCCATTTAAATTGGTTGGCAAAAATAAATTGAGGGGCCCGGGCACCCTGGATCAATATTATATGGGAGCATTTAAATATTATTATAGGGGGCCCATTTAAATTGGTTGGCAAAAACTAAATTGAGGGGGCCCGAGCCCACTGGATCAACAGAATTGTTGGGGGCCCATTTAAATATTATTGTAGGGGGCCCGTTTAAATTGGTAGGAAAAAATTAAATTGAGAGGGAACGGGCACCCTGAATCAATATTATTGTTGGGGGCTCATTTAAATTGGGGGCCATTTAAATATTGTTGTAGTGGGCCCATTTAAATTGGTTAGCAAAAATTAAATTGAAGGGGCCCGGTTCCCCCGAATCAATATTATTGTTGGGGGCTCATTTAAATTGAGGGCCATTAAAATATTATTGAAAGGGGCCCATTTAAATTGCTAGGCAAAAATTAAAATGAGCCGGCCAGGGCCCCATATTGTTGTTAATTACTGCTGTACGCGTGTACTGTTGTACGCGAAGATGATAAAAAATAAAACTGAAACTGAAGAAACAATAGTCTTTTTTGTGACATTTTTATTCTTGGTAGCATTTCAATTGAGGGGTCTGGGCCCCTGGCTCCCCCTGGCTACGCCTGTGGTAGGTGCTGATGCTGTTTGTAATTTTCAGAATGATGGACGATTTGCTCATGACAATGTGATCGTTGAGATTTTATGTGACACTTCGCTTTTTTAGCAAAGTTTGTGACTAAAAAATAAGTTTGGCTTTGGGAAAGGGTTGCATCAAAGAGCTGACACTGACAGCTGGATTGCAATGGTTCTTTTACCAACGTTTGTGACGAAAGAATACGTTTATTATTAAGGAAATGTTGAATTTACTGTGTAGATGAGGTAACACTTAGCCAGATCAGAGTTGTAAACAGACCAACAAGTACAGGCCCGAACTCGAAAAATGATTTAAAGCCAAAACCCGGCCCGAAAATCCCTAAAGTTAAAATAGGTATTGCTCGTATGCGGTTGAACTGAAACTACTTACTGCTGATAGATTGTGACGCAATAATTATAATTGTATAATAACAATTGCATGGATGCTACTTAAATAAAGTTGCTAAGTTAATAGCACCTAAAAGGCTAAGATACAAAAACCCGCCAGTTGGTCGAGCGGTAACACGTTCCGTCTTCGGAGCGGAAAGTCTGGTTAGTCAAAACTGAACAAAAAAACGGCTGGACGTAAAATATGCTCTGGCTTAAACAAGCATCTATCGCAAAAAGTTTATCGACCCCTTGGTGATATTACGTTGTTGAAAGCGCTATATTTGGTCATTTCTCTGATTAGATCGTGTGTAATGTAGACCTAATATTTTTAACCCAATTGAAGTTATGGCTTTCAATTTTGCGTCGATGAGTATAACAGACCCGGGTGTTATGAGCACTTTACTCAAGAAAATGCAGCAAGGTATGCCTATGAACAGTAGCGTACGCAGGATTTTGGAAAGGGGGGGGCCAGGAAATTCAGAAAATTTGAGATTAACAAAGATCAGAATGAAAAATTTTCCATCCAGAATCAGTCCGGTTTTGCTGTCCAAAATCAGATGAAGACCAAAAAAAAAAGGTCTTCACTCAAATTCAGCCCGTTTTTTTGCCCAAAATTAGGTGCAGACCTCCCCAAAAAAAAGGTCTTTACTCAAATTTAGTCCGGTTTTTGGCCCAAAATTGGGTGCAGGCCAAAAACAAAGATCTTCGCCTACCGTTTGTGTGCTCAAACCTTCTGCTCAAGTTACAAAGGGGGGGGACCTGCCGCAATTTTGCATACTATTCTGTGCTAATTATACTATCCTGGCGACCCAAAGGGAGGGACCATGGCCCAATGCCCCCCTTAAATACGCCCCTGCATATGATATTGACCTTGCCCGAAGGAGCGGTGGTTTTAGCGTACTTTAGCTTATTTGGTTGTTACCATGTTTTTTGACTTTTCCTATCAAACGTCAAAGACTTAAATGTGGTGCAGTTTTTTTTTAAATATTTGACAAAATTTTTAGTTCAAAAAACCAACATTTGTCAAAAAACCTTTTTGAAGGTTTGTGGTTCACTAGATCTGGGGCCAGCCCCCACCCCTATCAATTTAAAGATGAACCTTGCAGCTTACCAACTTATTTTCAAATCTAGGAGATTTAACAATTCGCTGTTTCAGTCCTAAGATTATGAAAGTTTTCTCAAAAATTTTTGAAGCTTTGCCCATTTTTGAAAACATTTAGGGACATAGTATTGATATAACATAGCATTCACTGATTAATATAAATGAAGTTTCTAGTGCTGTAGCATTCATTTTTTCTCACTGCGACAATATAATATTTTTTTAAAAGTGTAATATTCTTGAAAAGCATCATAATGGGTGTCTATACACCTCGCAGAAAAACACTTCACAGAAAAACACTTGCCGGAAAAACATTTTCCTGAACGTTCTTTTTCCAGAATTAGCATTTGTCAGAAATCACACTTGCCAGAATGAAACTTGCCTTAAATTACATCTGCCATAATGAACACTTGCTTGAAATTACATCTGAATATTTCACCGAAAGCTTATTTTCCAGAAATTATACACATTAGCCCGAAATTTTGGTATTGATAGAATTTACTTGACGAAAATATATAATTATGCTTGTTCATTTTGAAAAATTATTAAGTTGCGTGTAGAATAGGAGGGTCGAAGGAAAGCAGTCTCTCGCCTTGTAACTAATTTTGACAAACAACGTTAGGTATAAAATATTTTTGGTTTTTGACAAAAATAAGTGCGATTTTTAGAACTATTTTTTTAAAGTTTTTTTTTTTTCAAGGCTGTGAGATAGCACTTACCTATGCGAGGAAAGTGCTACCTCACAGCCATGAAAAAAAAAATCTTTATGTTTCAAGTCAGCTATGTAACTTCTGAATATTCTTTTAAAGTTTGTGATGATATTTTGATATGTTTTTAGATTATTGGTAATATTACGGTATTTCGATAATATTTGAAATTCACAAAAATATCAGCAAACAAGCGTTGTTTATTTGAAGTATCTTAGTCAGGTGCGTCGCCAGAAATCTGCAATGGTGGGCTGTTTCGGCGGTCTGATCGCGGAGCCCCCAGTCGATCGCGAAACCCCCAGGCTGGGAACTCTGCGATCAGACCCCCAAGCTGCCACCCACTGCCGATTTCTGGCTACGCCCCTGATTAAGATACTGGCATTGGGGGTCTGGTGGCAGAGCGCCTAGCCGCTGGAAAATAACTGTTTTTTTTTACAAATCGGACTTAATTTTAGGCCTATTTTGGTAAAAATCAATGATTTGAAACGTGGCATAAGAAGTTAGCAGTGCAAAAACTTGATTAAACTGGTTGCAGAAATGGGCTATGTAGGAAGTGGATATAAATGGTAAAATTTTAGTTTTCTTATTTACAAGCTGGTAAATCAGAAAATCTTAGTTCAATAAATCTTACAAGGAGTAATCTATTCCGTGCATATTTTAGAGAAAGATAATTGGTGGGGTAGCAGGCTAATGGAACTAAATTTAAGAGAAGTGATGGGTAATTAACTAACATTAAATAGCCTCTGCCTATTTCTGAGTTTCAATATTTTTTGATGAATACCCATGTCCATCATTTTTCAACAAGCGATCAAATTTGATTGCTTATTTTCGCCATTTTTTAACGTTTTTACTGATTTGTGTATTGTATTTCTGACAAATCAGTTTCCCCTAAACAAATGTTTCAAAAGATGATTTAAATCATTTTTGAGTCCATTCCAGTGCAAAAGACTGCTGTCTCAGAGAGCTATAGCCATCACCCCAGTGCCGTCGCCAAAGCAAACGAAGTGACAGGGCACTAGCCGAAACTGGGAGGGCACTAAAATATTGAGGACTGAACTTTTGCATATAAAAACTGATTTTCAGATCTTGTACGGCTACAAATTATGCGCAGTTTTAAAAATTCTGTTTTCATGTCTAAAAAAAGAGACCTATAAGGCCTACAGCATTTCTTGTCTCGTTTCATCTGCGGCCCTTAATCGCTTAAAAAATCTATCTGCAGCGGTGAATGCTACCAAACGCGCAACCAGGATTTTGCTAAAGAGGGGCGAACCTGAACCAAAAGTTAACCAAAAGCACAAAAACTGTCTAGTTTAGGCCCCGTGCTAAAGGAACTGATGCAACTCAAGGGTGTCACTAACGAGGGCCTGGGGACGGAGCCCCCAGCCGCTGAGTGATTTTTGTGATTTTACAGTAAAGATTTTAACGGCATTTTAATCATATTTTGCACTTTTTGAAGTCATATGAATAAGTACATAGCTAATACTCAGAAGTCCTTTGAAAAAATCAAATTGCCTAGCCCCTTCATTCAGCATCTCCCTTACTTCAGGTCAAGTTAAAAATACGTTTAAACGCTCGTATTTTGAAGTTAAATTTTCTAAGTGACTTGGCTAAGAGGCTTAAGCCCCTTCACAATGGTTCTTTATTGACTGCGACCTAAAAATGTTGATTGTGCTCTAAAAATCAAAAACATCTGGTTTTTGAAAAAAATTGCTTGTTCATGCCAAATCGCTCTTCCGCGACACATTCGTAAAGGAGTGTTTCAGTAGTAAGGTGGGTCAGAGATGGAAACCGGTCGGGTCGAGACTCTTCGATCGGCCGGTCAAGCCGGTTGAAACACCGGTCAAATTCTCCTTTCTAGCAACTAAAAGACATCTAAGCACCGACCGAAATATGCATGATATATATTTTATTATAAATAAAACTTTTTATAAAAAAACAGTATTACCAAACCACATCTTTCGAAAACACTTGTTGAATAGTTTCAAGCTGTGACTAATATGTTGTGACCATTAAGACATGCACATCCAGGGGCGTATTTGGGGGGGCATTGTGCCATGCCCCACTTTGGGCCACGGCACAAAGCAAAAAAGTGCAAAATATACGTAAAAATCGCGTAATCAGATTATAATAAAGCATGCATGAGGAAGAGGCTTTCGCTAGCTTCATTTTAATTAGTTTGAGAGTAGAAGTGGCGCAGATTTCAGATTTTTTAGTACATGCTAAAATCTTGCCGCTTTGAAAAGCTTTTTCAACTTCAATATACCACACTCTACACAGGGCAAAAAACACATTGCGCTTTTTTTTTATATCTAACTAGCCATGGCTTGTTCTGAAGTAGCATTTCTACAAACTGCTGGGGCACATTATTCTTCGAATATTTTCTAGCCTGTGTCATTACAGTATAGTGTTTGCTGCTCGGCAACTTGCAAATAATCTGTCACCAATAGCTAAAAAAATTTAACTTCTTTTCTTGGCCTTACGCATAATATCACTAGAAAGAACGTCTAATAATTTCGCTTGTGCCCTCCAGTTCTTTTTATGCTTATTTTGTGCACGTTTTGCGCTGCCCAAAACGGGTCTTTCAAATCGAAATTTAACCTAAAAATGGTATTAAAATTGAGTTATTTTTGCGAAAACCGCAAAACTTTTTTGCTTTTTTTTTCTGAGACCCACGTCCAGAGTCACAAATTTTAACACCTCATTCATGGCCTACCCCCTTTTGAAAGTTTTTCATTAGATGCTTTGAGCCGTGAACAAAAACCTTCCGTAAAAAAAACGGTCGACCGGGCCAGTCAGACACCGGTTGACCGGCCGGTCAACCGGCATAGATTTTGAAATTTACCGGTCGGGTCGGGTAGAGAAAATCCTGCCCGGTTCCATCTCTGAGGCGGGTTATTGCATTACATTTATGTGCACCAGTTGATTGCCAGCATTTTCGCAAAGGATCTGAAAACGTCAAAGAAAAATTATGTTTGAAGGTTATTATTCTTGTATTTCCATCATTGTCTGTTGTCTAATTGTCATTACGTGATGTTCCAGAAACAGTATTTTGAGTAAACTTAAATAGGGGGCACGGCCCCCTGCCCCCCCGGAGCGACGGCACTGCATCACCTCCCCCCTCGCATACGATACTGACCTTATCGTGCAGACTTACCCGTATGAAAAGACGAAACTAAAATTTCACGACCATTACGCTCGCATATGGCCTACAGTCTTGCTTTTATGGAGCTCTGTTTGAAAAAAAAGCTACGTAGGAGTGTTCCTTGGGATGAAACATTTTATTCGAAGCAGCGTTCTTCGATGTATTTTTATTTAAGTTGACGTTTCGCTCCCCAGTCCGGGGAGCATCATCAGAACAGTAACACATTTCTCGTTTGAAAAAAAAAAGTCGTGATTGTGATGCAGTATACTGTACATTGGGGAGACTGGACGTAGTTTAAAAACCAGAAAATGTGATGCAGTCAAGCGAACGGATACAAAAAAAAGTCCGCTTTATGCCAACATATCGTAGATTTTGATCATTTTATGGCGTGGGATGAAGCTAAAATTCAAAAAAATGGAAGCTAATTACAGTAAACGTCGCATAGCGGAGAGTTTTTTCATAAATCAAAGAACAACTGAAGTAAACGTTTTAAACAGAATTGACGGCGCTAACATGCCCGTAGTTTATGATATGCTTATGGATTAATTTTCAAGTTGTATTTTTGATAGTGAATTTTTTGATAGGCCACACGTAACTTAATACACATTATATAATACTTTTGGCAGATGTAATAATTTTTTTGTGATATTGCATGTTCAGGGGCGTATTTAGGGGGGGGCCATCGGACCATGGCCCCCCCTTTGGGTCGCCAGGATTGCAAAATTGCATAGAAAAGTGATCAAAATCGAGGCATGGCCTCCCCCTTTGCAAGTTGGGCATCAGGCTTTGGGCTAGAAATCAGCTGATTTAGAGTGGAAGACCTTTTTTTATGCTCTTCACCTGATTTTGGGCGAAAAATGGGACGAAATTTGAGTGAAGACCTTTTTTTTTTGCTCTTCACCTGCTTTTGGGCGAGAAAATGGGACGAAATTTGAGCTTGACAATTTCAAATTCTGATCTATGTTCCTCTCAATTCTGATCTATGTTCCTCATTTTTATTTTTGCTAACACGAAATGGATTACTGTTCTGATGATGCTCCCGGACTAGGGACCAAACCGTCAGCTTAAATAAAAATACATCGGAGAACGCTGCTTTGAATAAAATTTATGGAGCTCGTTAGGGAGCGTTTTCTCACATTAATTAAACATAATAAGTTATAATGAAATACTCGTATCAATGAATTTGGAGAATTAAAAAAATACGGTACGACGGAACTGTTGTTTTGATTTGAGATACATGACGCGCGTTTAGGAAAAACTTATTTAAAGCAAAAATCAATGTTTTACTGACACAAATATGTAAATTGGAGAAATAATTCAATTCAAAAGATCGGCAGAAGACTGGTTGCAAACAAATATCAACTCAAAATTCTCTGGTCAAAAGTACACGGCAGGGAATTTGTAACAGCAGCAAATTTGAATTCTTAATCTATGTAGTTGCTAGTGATGTAGTCGAGACCCTTATGTTCGAGACCGAGACCAAGACCGAGACTTGGAAAAAATTCGAGTCCAAGACCCGAGACCAAGACTTGAAAAAATTTTCGAGACCGAGATCGAGACTCGTTGAGTTTTTCGAGACCGAGACGAGACTTCGAGACCCGAGATTTTAGAAGCAAAACTTATTTGTATTGACTATTGACAACCCTTTTCATGGTTTTTCTTTAAACAAATGGCCAATCGCAATACAGTGGAACGACCATAAACCAAAAAACGAACTTGGGCCACGTGCTATTCACAAGGACATGAAGAGGTGACGGCGTACCTCTACTGTCAAGCGCCCGACCTTAAAGTAGAGAAATTGCCGTTTGATGCCAACTAAAACTGGGCAATGCGTTCCTGTGTTCAAACTATCGCAGTGATCCAGCTTGCAGTAACTACAGATTAATTACAGAGCCAAAAAATCTTGAATGGCATATTATTGCAAGCAAAAATAATCACGAAACAACAAAAAAATTTATGCAACCGAAAAAGTAAGCCTAAACCAAAATCAAACAATAAAATTGTGATTGCATTTTAATGTAACCAGCATTTCTAGATTAACTGAAGAAAGCCGAGATCGATGAGGTCTCATGATCAAACCTCCGGTATTAAAAATACGCTCCACAGGAGCCGATGACGCTGGCACAAAAGAACTTGCATCGCGAGTTTGCATTAGGCAGAAAGTTGGTTTTCCATGGTTTCCCAAAATTCGAAAATATTTTCGTTAAAATGTTCACCATTGTTGGTGATTTTGAGATACTTTAGCAACTGCCACCGAACGCTTGTTGATCTTTTGGAAGTTGCTTTATTTGGAATTTTCGAATATTTGCTGAAAAGACGTGGAATGTTTCTTAGCTATGCCGTTTCTTCCTCCGAGCGTCCACGATTCGCCAACTCAGATGTGCTTCCCTCCACGTCCATATCATCTATTAAATTTTCGGCCGCTCGGATAATCTTTTCTGCAAAAAATATATAGCCTTTTTACAATTCAATTTCAATAATGACATACAGTAAAATGCGTCGATTTAACTGTTATCTTGTTGCATTCTATACACAGACGGACGTAAGCTGAGGAAGACCACTTGCAGCCGTCATGGATTTCGAGTCGCTTAGCATGCACAAGCCCACAGCTAGAAGCCGCTACTTGGTGCTTTTGATCTATATCAAATTTCACTTGCGATTTCTTATTCATTGGGCTTCGAATCACATTAGTTTCCGGCTTTTTATTTTTGTGTTTGGGCCTGAACTACAGCTGTTGACCCGTTTGCAGCTTTGGCCGAGAGCAAAGTTGTAAAAATTGATATAAAAGTTTACTCGCTAATAAAAAACCTTACAACCTGAGTCGATGCAATATATATAGCTGTACATTGTAAGTTGTTGTTGAGTTACACGTCGCTGATGGGGGTTACGGGTATTTGTTATCTTCTAGAATTTTTTACAACAGCAAAAGAAACTGAAGTAATGATAGTTTAAATAGCACCCTCCAGTGCCGGGTTAATAATTCAAGAACTTGGAATGCAAAATGCCATCAGGTTGAGACGTGCAGTACATTAATTTAGCTTCGATTTGGAGAGCGTTTCATAATTAAACTTGTTCACTTCGGCACACAACCGTTAAAAATATCAATAAATAACATACAAAAGCACACAATTATTATCCACTATTACAACCTAACAATGTATTAAATCATTTCTTCAAAAATAATGCAATAGCTTACCGTGACTTGTGGCATTTCTTCACGAGCCGAACAAACGAAGAGGTTGTGCCTGAACGATCAGAGATTGTTGTCGATGTTGGGCAAAACTTGCATTTTGCAGAATGTTTTTTATTTCCTGCTTTTTCATCGTTGTACTCTTTATGATGACTATACCCAAATTTTATTAAGGCCAAATTACGAGACATAATGCAAATTGTTTCAACGTAAAAAATGAAATAATACTTTATAACGAATTAACTCAAACTAAACACAACTGTCACTCGTATTACAAAGATATTCTTACAATATGTATTACAAAGATATTTCTTATAAAATGCATCTTAAATTTGCTTAAGTTTCATTACCAAACTGATCGTGGACCAATCTAGAGGAATTCGATTTCGAAGCGAGTTGCTAAACCAAATTAAAATAAAAGCTTTCATAAACTCGCGGCTTAGTGCACGGGCATTGAGCAAATGAACAACACTGCACCAAAGAAACATCGCAGCGGGGCGAGACGTTAGCGACACTGCGTCCGATTTTGACCGGACCAAGAATCAAAACGCAGACCTCACGCTCCGATGGCGGTGTCTTTAACTACTAACGCTGACCGGTCGTTTAAATCTAAAATAAAGCGGGCTTGCTAAAGCAGTTGCATTCAGATAGTTATTTTAATGACGAGAAGGCTATGGTGGAATGCGCAATTGTGTTTTCATAAACAAGACATCAAGATGAATGATTCAGTAACCTAGTGGTCCTAGTACACGGCAAACACCTTAATGTATAACAAATATCTGAGTTACGGTATTATTTTTTATCAAGACTTTATTTCTCCGATACCGCCCTGAAAATCTTTTGGGGTCACGCGTCTTCCCCATTCGGTGGCCCATGTTTATACCTCAAGCTATTTTAAGCTTCACTGGACCTAATTGTTACTTCTAACGTTTGATATTTACAAAAAGGCAGTGGTAAAGTAGACTTAAGTTCATCATTCTGAGTCTGCAATCTTAACTGTATCATACTACAAAAGTAGTCTAATCTTAACTGTATCATACTTCAACAGAATGAGACTGAAAACAATCACTTTGAGGTCTGAGCTGTCCTGATTAATCTTCCTTGACCAAACCTCATCGCATTGCCATGCTACCACCTCAAACTCGGTCCACGTGCAAGGAACCTGAACGAGAAAAAGGTTTAAAGCGTTTACTGCCAGAAAGCAAAAATGTAGACAGCGGCAATTAGCACCTTCAACAAAGATCAACATCAAATAATACCGCTAAAGCGGCTTCTTCCCCTTCAGACTGTTTTACATCACACCTTTCATAAGTAAATAACAAAGATAATAATGAATAACAGGTCGAGCAGTTTTCTCCCACGGCTCTACCTGAGTTTTTTCGAACCTCAAGTATCTCCCACTGAGTAGCCAATTATCAAAAATTGAGCTTTTATTGCAAAACTTTGTTTCTCACGATCTCAGTTTAAAAACATTGACGGAAATAAATGAAAATTGACCGAAATGAATAAATAAAAGAGATTGTATAAAAGCAATTAAAAAGGTGTTAAGACCTAGAAAGTCAATCGAATCTTTGTTTGCGTTGCTTGCATTAAATAATTAAATTCAAAATTTTACTCCTACGCCTAACCAAGATTTTGAGTCTCGAGACTTCTCATATTTCGAGACCATGACTTTTCGAGACCATGACTTTTCGAGACCAAGACTCGAGATCGAGACTTGAAGTTCAAGTCCGAGGCGAGACCGAGACGAGACTTTCAAAAATGTGTCTCGAGACAGTCTCGAGAACCGAGACCGGTCTCGAGAACTACATCACTAGTAATTGCAGACCAGCTACTTTCGCAACGACAACCTTGACACGACCATTCATTCTAAGTTGTTCATTGCATTGCTTTACGGGGTATGTTTTCTTTCGAGCAAGACTCGTTCGTTTTGATTGTTACGTAAACTGTAGGAATCACTCATCCCCTTATTACCTTCGCAAGCATTGCGAAGGAAGTGTGTATGGCGCGAACTGACATCATAATGAGCTTTTTGTAAGTGTGGCTTTCTTGGTAGATTTAAACTGAAAAGTCTGTGAAACTGGTGGCAGGAATCAAGACCATTGCTGCTTTTTTGTATGTTTGTAAGTTTAAAGCAGGAAATCTTTTGCCGCGGACTGCAACAAGTATTGTTTTGTTGGCTTTGCATTTGATGTAGATTTTGGCTGTTTCGCACTACAGCTGCAGTTTCAATTTTTGTCGTGAACGCAAGACGAATTACACTATTTTTTATTATAACAATAATATTTCATAAAATTTAAAAACAATGCCAGCCTCCGCGAATAACAAAAAAATTAGGAACGAAAAAGAATAAATTTCAAATCTTAAAAGCAAACATTAAATTCTGTGCTAATTCAAAACAATAAAATTTTAGTAATTTTCCAGTATTTAGAAGCAAAATATTGCAACAGTTCTGAAATTATAGAGTGCTGCTTAACACTGCGCTGGCAACTCATCAGGCCCGGCGCCAGGATAGCGTGACGGGGGGGGGGGGGGAGCATAAATAAATTTTGAGGGAGCACAAAAACTTCAATACTACGAATTTGAGAGTGTAGACCAAAAAGCAGAGGTCTTGATTGCGAAATTCCACGAATTCTGGGGTAAAGACAAAAAAAAAGTCAACACCTCGCAATATGCGCGGATTTTCACGAATTCTGGGTTGAAGCCCAAAACCAACGTCTTCATCACAAAAAATACGCGAATTTTCACGAATTCTGGGGTGAAGACCACAAAAAAGGTTCTTTATTGCAAAATCTCCGCAAAAAAACAGTTCTTGCTCACGAATACTGGGGTTATAACCAGTATTTTGGGAGTGTCAGGTCTCGAACTGCACTCCAGTGGCACCAAGCCTGTTACTTTCTTTAGGGTACAATCCTCGCTTGGGAGGCACATTTCTCGTTTGGAGGGCACAAGCAGTGATTTGGTGGGGCACGGTTCCGGAATGTCTCCCAGTGGCGCCAGGCCTGCAATTCATAAATATATGGATGTTTTCAAATTAAATAAAAAACTCAGTACTTTTTCGCTTTTGTAATTTTACGATGCTGCAAAAAAAGCAAAAAAAGTCTTTGCTGAAGCTGACATTAGAGTATTCAGAATTACACACCAAAACAGCTTTAAAAATATGATCGTTAAAATTGACATGAGCGTTCTCGGGATTCATGGACTAATATTAAGAACAAATGAAGCTGCAAATTGGAAAAAAATTAAGACCAGCCAGCCTCAACTCAAAATTTATTGGTTCTTTTAAAAAAAGTATAACCTGGGGTAAAATAAACTTGCTTTGCCTCAGTGAACATGCTTGCATTGATTTTTAATTGCAAGTTTTCATTACGCTCGAGGCATAACTTGTAATGGCAAATTGACTAATAAGCCTGGTTATAACTCTCATTCAGTAAGCTAACTGTTATCGCAAGGTTTTTTGATTTCAACTAAAACTTTGTTCTGTTTATAAGAATTAAATAACCAAAACATAGCATACGGTAATTTTTCGAATGAAACTGAGTTTCTTGAAAAAGAATTTTCGACGGAATGTAATTTCTGGAAAACAAGTTTTCGGGTAAATATGATTTCGACCAAACGTAAATTCTGACCAGTGTAAATTCTAGAAAATAGGCTTCCGGGGAAATGTAATTTCGGCCAAATGTACATTCTGGCTAGTGTCAATTCTGGAAAATAAGTTTTTGGAGAAATGTACATTCGGGCTAATGTAATTTCAGGCAAGTGCTCATTTAGGAAAATGTAATTTTTGGCCAGTGTACGTTCAGAAAATGTGCATTCTGGCAAGTGTACATTCAGGGAAATGAACATTTGGGATAATGTAGTTTCTGGCAAGTGTTTTTCAGGGAAATATACTTTCTCAAAGGTGTTTTTCGGTGAGATGTATGGGATCCATTATAATTTCTCTTAAACAGAGTATAATATCATAGAACTTTTAAACATGATAATATGTTATCTAATGCATGTCTTATTGCAAAGTACCGTTGCTCTATCAAAAAAGATTAAGGTGAATTTACACTGCATCCGTTTTTCGTCCGTTTTTGTCCTTTTTTTAACGTTTTTGCTTCTCCGTGGACAAGCATGTCCTTTTTCATCCGCATTTTTATGTGTCCATATCCGCAGTAACCAAACTATCACATGCAGGACAAAAATTGTCCGAAAAAAACTTTTTTTGCAAAGGGGTACAGCCTTATTTTGAAACATCGCTCTTATCGTTCATACACAAAATTTTTGAACACAATTTTTATCAATATATAACAGTCTACTTAGTGCGGATATGGACTTATAAAAATGCGGATGAAAAAGCGCATACTTTTTCAACGAGAAGCAAAAACGTAAAAAAACGGGCAAAAACGAACGAAAAACGGATACTGTGTAAATTCACCTTTATAATCTCTTATGGTTTGTATAACCGCAAAATTTTCGCAGAGTTTTTTATTTTATAGTCTTAAAAATACAACGCTGGTATGCAGAAATTTGGAGCAAATCCGTATATAAATACGAAATACTAAAAAAATTCCGCGATTGTTGGGTTTAACGCCAGCAAGTTTAACTAATGAAAGCCACGTAGAGAATTGCACGCTACAGCAAATGCAATTAGAACATTATTATCCCAATCGCTTGGAAATCCATACCGAGACTCCAATAAGCAATCGCTCCTTATTTTAGCATAAGATTGAGTGATTGGACATTTCGACTTTGGGCCGGCCGCTCGTAATCTAAATTCCTGGCTACGCGTATGCTCAGATCCTTGCAACGACAAACTAATTTCACATCTTGGTTTAATATTGTGTTTTGAAGATAATGATAATGGTAGCATAAAACCGTTTAAGTTTATCGGGAAAAAATTCTTAACCAAAAAAACTACAAAAAAAAATTCTGAGCAAAAGTTACGTCATCAAGTGGTGGAAGCGAAAGCGATGGAAGCGGAAGCGATGAGGTTGGAAGCGGAAGCGATTTAAAAACTGCCGCTTCCACATCCCTGGTTGCTACATGCTCTGAATTTTTTTTTGTAGTTTTTTTGGTTAAGAATTTTTCCCGATAAACTTAAACGGTTTTATGCTACTATATAATTCCAGCTAGATCAAATGACATCAATGTTCAATATCACGAGATTCAGTCCGCATGAGGTAAGTCTGGTCAAATTGCAGCTCATCAAATCCTCAGGAGAAGATGGGATCACATGTCATATAGTAAAGATTAGCAACGTGACCTATAGGCGAGGCCAGGGGGGCCAGGGCCCCCACAATTGAAATGTCACCAATGACAAAAATAAGACGAAAAATGCCTATTGTTTCTTCAGTTTCTTTTTTTTTTGGCATTTTTCGCTTACAGCAGTAATTAACAACAATATTGACGACCAGGGGCGCCGGGCACCCACAATTCAATTTTTGCCAACCAATTTAAACGTATAACCCGGGAGAAATTGAGATTTTTTTCTTAAAATTTGCTATCTCAGTCCTCATCTAACCAGTTCTAGGTCGTCCAACTGGTTTTCTCCCATTTGCTTTGGCAAGTAAAGCTTGTTTGAGGAGTCTTTCCAAAGGCATTCTGAGCTTAAATGGTTTGGCCATGTCTATAGGATTTATTTACTCAAATTGTATAAAAACTATATGATTGATCAAATTTCATAAATACTTGTTGGATCAATTATTTTGGATCACTTTGATTCAACATTTTTGTCAAAATTTTGAGCAATATACAATTTGTTTTTTCTTTCGGACCATACGATGCACCTAAAATACTTAAAGGCCACCTAATGTCTGCAAAGCAATGCCCTTAAAATGAAATAGAAAATTATAACTAATCGAATGCTGTAAACCCGGTTTAGATACATGTTCTTAGTTTCAAGAAAATGAGTAGCCATTATTACCTTTCGCATTTTCAAAAAATGACATGACGTCATCAGACCCAGGAGTTTGGTGCCTTGACTTGTTTATCATTGCAGAGAATAGGCGATTTTGCAAAGGCATGTGATAGCAGCTTACTAGTCAAAAAGTGTTGCACAAAAAGGCGTAATTAGCTCAAAGTAGTTACATTGCGAAGCTGAGAAGTGAATTACCCGTAGCAATCAGCTTTCACTACAAGTATTGAACAGCAGTTTTACTACCAGTAATGACTCTATCACTCTAAAAACTCCAACAGTACAAAGATTTCGTATTCTAAGGTATCTGGCGTATCCGTATCCAATACGAATACCGATAGGCTACAAAGCGTAAAAAAAAGATACAATTGAAAGCTTATACTGTAATTATGTAAAAATATTTTACTTTTCTAATACCAGTAGGCTACTGTAGTTTATTGCGTAGGTTTAGAAATATACCGGTAAGGATATGTACAGCAGAAATGGTACCAGTACCAGATCAGTACTTGTTTGGTTTGTGTTTCAGTAAATATTTTACTCCTGGCAATATATTCGGTTGTACTAATCTGCTAGGACACCATAGTTTAGCGATACCGGACTAGGCTACCGGTATCAGATCAGTGTACTGGTATCTCAGTTCTGCACAGCCAGACAACTACCAGTGAGTGCAGGTAACTTTTTTACGAGTTCCAATATTGTGAATATGACATTGTAGTACAAAAATGCTGTCTGTAATAGTAACATTTTTCCTATCGTACCATTGTAACATACCGGTACAGGCAATGAGGCAATCCTTACTTCCTTGCCATAATTAGCCCAACGTAC